>CABFVZ010002873.1:0-30704 GCA_902151445.1 Timema monikensis | reverse complement strand
TAATATATATATATATATATATATATATATATATATATATACACATATGACAAGTTGATCTAGAAACTCTATACTAAATCTTTGTTTAGGTGGGTATTCTCAATTAGGGCCAGATTTTGAATTAATTGACCCTGAAAACGCTATTTCCGACCCAACAAAACTCCTACAGAGGCATTTACAAAAATTATTATTTAAAAAAAAAATTCACTTGTGCTGATATAACACATATGACAAGTTGGTCTAGAGACTCTATTGAATCCTTGTTCAGGTGGGTGATCCCAATCACGGGCACATTTTGAATTAATCAACCTTGAATAACTCTATTTCTGACACACAGTTACTCCTATGTAGGCATATTCAAAAATTAATATTTTTTGAAATGTCACTTGTGCTGATATAACACATATGACAAGTTGATCTAGAGAAACTATACTAAATCCCTGTTTAGGTTGGTACTCCCAATCAGGGCCAGATTTGGAATTAATTGACTCTGAAAAAAACTATTTCCGACCCGCCAAAACTCCTATACAAGCTAATTTAAAAAATTATTGTTTTTTGAAATTTAACTTGTGCTAATATAACACACAAGACTGGTTGGTCTAAAGAGACTATCCTAAATCCCTGTTTAGATGGGTACTCCCAATTAGAGCGAGAATTTGAATTAATCGACCCTGATAACGCTATTTCCGTCCCGCCAAAACCCATATAGAAGCTAAGCTAAATTCAATAATTATTATTTTTTGAAATTTTACTTGTGCTGATATAACACATATGACAAGTTGATCTAGAGAGACTATACTAAATCCCTGTTCAGGAGTGTACTCCAAATTAGGGTTGGATTTTGAATTAATCGATCTTTAAAAACGTTATTTTTGAACACAAACATTCCTATATAGGCATTTTCAAACATTGTTGTTTTTTGAAATTTCACTTGTACTGATATAACACGTATGACTCGTTGGTCTAGACACTCTATACTAAATCCCTGTGTATGTGGGTACTCCCGATTTCAAATTAAATGTCATTCTATATCATAGTTTTCCAAAGCAGAATTGAGGTTATGCTGTCCTCAAAACGTCTAGTTATCAAATTAGTGATTAACGTTCAAGCTAGTGATGGTTGTTCGTGAGCGAGTCATTCAAATTTAACGACTCTTAAACGAGAGCTGTGAACGAACGACTCTCGCTTCGCGAGCGAGTCATTCACGCCACCATTACTCACGACTTTTTTCGCTCTCGTTCATCCGCTCTGGAAAGTCAGGAGTGTTGTCATTCACGACTCTTCTGTCGTTCTTCATTCGCTACTAAGAAAAAATCAACTATAAGTGCTTATTATCGTTACTAGATAGCAGTACTGCCTACAATATTAAACTAACTATTTTTCTTGACATTACTTGAACATAATTATGTGAATTGGACACTAAATATTATATACTTAGGTTAATTATTATAAGTAATATGAGTAAGTAATAGAATTAAAGAATCAAACACAATAGGATTCGGATAAATTACACATAAAACTTAATTTGTTCTTAAGTTGAAAGGAAAGGGACAGATTTGCATGTTCGGAACGGGAATTGTGAAAACTAGTTAGCGCTCGCTCATCAAATTAAGTCTGAAGGGGTGAAGGGATTGGGAGCGAGCGAGCCATGTGGTGAACGATATGACTCTTATGAACGACTCTTTTGAGTGAGCGAGCTTATGTGAGCTAGCTCACCTCAATGAGCTAGTTTGACCCATCACTAGACTTCAAGCATCGTGGAGAACTGTCAAACATGATAAAATAAAACTTTTGTGTATAAGTACATCTAATCCAAAATTTAATATTAACAAGGTGAAAATTGTGTTTAGTTATTATAAAAAAATATTTTTTACGTAATTTTTTCCCCCGCCCATTTTGAGATTTGGACGTTTAAAATTATTTTATAAAAATATATTCATCTATTCATTTATTTTTAAAAATTTTCAAAACATAAAAATTATCAGAAGAAACGACAGCTATATGTATATTTCTTTTAGGATTAAGATTTTGAATTAATGACACTAAAATACGTTTTTCAAATTCGCCATTAGCCTTATACAGACTATTTTCAATTGTTATTATTTTTCGAGATTTCACTTGTGCTAATATAACACAAACACATACAAGTTGATTCTGATATTAAATTGTTAATATCTCTATTTGGGAGTTCTATAATTCCTTGAAATTTATTTTGGTACAGCCATTCAGCAAGGTTGGGATGAACTGTTCCTTTAGTGGAGCAGGAACAATCTGTTACTGCTTCACAACTGGACCTGTTCCTTTTATCTGTTCATTTTACCTGCTCCTTTTAGTCACAGTCACTATACTCGTACCTACGCCCAGCCTAATTTTTTTTAGAACTGTTGTCTACTGCCCGTTTGGTTTATACACATTTATGCCAATTACGCCAATGTGTTAGGGATAAATACGGTTGATTATAGAGGAAGTGCACCCACATTTGTTTGGAATAAGAGGTGAAAACATTTAGGAAAAATCACCCTCAGTGCACCCAACCGGAATCGAACCTCAATCTCCCTGTCATCGGCAGTCTATTTTAGTGCGAGAATGAAGCCAGAGACCATAGGTTGGCAACCTTTTTGGTATCATGGGGTTTATAGGTTTTAAAAAAAGTTTGGCTAGTTTGAAAAAAAGTAAAGCAAAAAAAGTAGAGCAAAAATAAGTTCAATTTTACATTTGTAATTATCTATTAAGTCCATGTTTTGAACATATTATTTGTTTGCTAAATATTTTGTGGGCTAGATAAAATCAGTCAGTCAGTAGATTGCTGACCATTGCCTTAAATCATTTGATCACCAAAAAGGTTCCCTTCAATGTCACTCATCAACGTAACAATTTATTGTGATAATAAATTACATACTGTGCTTGTATTGTGGAAATAATGTTTTGTACTACGAAACCTTTCCCCTTCCAAACTCATTTGTGACTCCCCAAACCAACTCTAAACTAGGCCTATATAATAGATCAGTAAGTTTGCGCCGGACCTGATCTCAGCGCTGTGGCAATGACACAAAGCATCCACTTCCTTTCTAATGTACGATTGCTCCAAAATATCTCCAGGGCATAAAGGAACAAGGTTGCTCCGGACCTGTTACAGCGTGTGTTTGTTCCGTGGACCAGTGGCAAAAGGAACAGCTCCTTTCGTCTGTCAGGAACAGGTTGTGAATGTGACGTCAGAGGATCAGTGACAAAGGAGCCGGTTGTGATTTCACAACCCAGCCCTAGGAGCCAAACTTAGCTTTGCGTCGTGGGGACTGTCTGCTCACCTTCAATCTCGGTCCCTTACTATTCAATCCCAAAAGACGCTGGCTATTCTGTTCATAGAACGGGCCCCCTGCAGCCGCTTTGAGAGGAGGGTGCCACAGTCCAGTGGTCACAAACAGTTCGCTGGCCTGCGTCCGGTCAGTCCGTTGGCATACGGCCACATAGACTTTTTATGGTCTGTGGGATATCCATCCTTCTCTATTCTGCTCTTGTATTTTCCTACTTACCTAGCTAGATATAAAGACATACCACCGATTCCTTCACCTGATCCTCGGAGCTCCACCCCGTATCCCATACCGCGTTCTCCTGAGCAGTTCAGGCCTTCCATCCCTGGAAAACCATAATCAGATCGTCCGGGGCATGGGCGATTACGACGCTCCTGCCCCCCTCCCACCCACCACCACCCCCGATTGATAATATGTGTGCCCTAATTTAGGGTAGACTTCGAACTCGTTTATTTATTTATAAACATTTGTTTATATTCGAGAACCCCAAGGGGTCGGTGTTTGTCTTATTTGTCTTTATGTACATGTTACCGTTAAAGTGTAAAATCTGTTATTTCATGAAATAGCTAAGTATTTCATGAATTACCTGACTGAGTCAGTTAAAGTGTATAATAATGCTGTATTATATGCTTTAACTACTTATTTCATAGAAAAACGAGGCCCACTCCGTTACAGTTTAAAATGAAAATTTATTTCAATCTTATAACAATGGGGTAACACAACATTGCAATAATAACTGTCCACGATGATTTTAACTTGTTAAACTATGATAACAGAGTACTGATTTCAGAAATTAATGCTTGGAATGTGATTTGGTTTATGTATTACAGTAATATGGTTTTACAGGCAGGTTCGACTGCCGACAGTCTACTAACCTGCTTATTAACTGGCCTCGTGGAGACGCGGCTTCACAATACAATCAATTTTTTTGAAGGGAGGTTTCACTCGGCACACAATATAATTTCTTGGAAGTGAGTGTTTACTCTTTAAAACCCAGCTCGTTCTTGAATACGCCTTACAGTTTGTCTACGCATTCCAGTTACAACATTACAGGTCAGTGACACATGTCCACGCTAATGTGGGATGTTCCCAACAAATAGTTGTCGTCGGAATTGAGAAGATAATGCAGGCCATGAACTTTGTATTCTCCTCTTTGCTTGTCTGGTTAGAAAATAAATACTCTCTCCTGGTGAGACTGCAACTAAGCTGAAGAGAGGTTTGTGTTGACAGGGGCAACATATTTAATAAAATTCATGTTATATACTCAGCAGGGCGCAAGAGCTTAGGTCAGTTTTTAGCCGTCTGTGGTGCGTAGTTCCTCTATTTGCTGTTTCTTTTTTTCTGTAACGCGCTCAATATCCTTTAACAGAAATTTAAAAATTTAACGTGGATATAGTTCAATAATGAATTTTTCCAAATTCCTTTTCTCAAGATGGCTTTGGAGTGTGGCGGTTATCGCGTGGATTTGGACAATGAGCGCTGCAAGTGTGAATGATGTAGATGGAAATGCCGTAATGAAAGAGAGGTTTGAATATTTACTGAGTAACGTCACGTGAAAGAGAACAGTGTTTTGCTTACCCATGAAAAGTTGTCAAGTTTGATAGCAGAAGTCAAGAAATCTAAAATAGTTGACAAGAAGGTACCACGTGACTATTGGTTACTTCAACGTTATGATGTCCTTGAAGTTCAGGGTGTAGAAAAATTAATATTGCCAGTGATATATGTAATATTTGATGTTTTGATATTATTCAAGCGATGCATTGTTTGATATTTTATATGAAACGCATCTATCCATTGGTCATGGTGGTAGAGACCGCATTATAAAAGAAATTACTCACCGTTATAAAAAAATATAGCTCAAAATTACATAAGGATTTTTTTGAGTGTTTGTGAGCCTTGTTAACAAAAAGAAAAAGGGGTAAGAAAGGCGTTGTTGTTAAGCCCATGGTATCCTCACATATGAACTCAAGATTTCAAGTATATCTTTTATATTTCCAGTCCCAACCTGATGAAAACTATAAATTTATTTTAGTTTACCATGACCATCTACTAAGTTTGTTGTACTAATATTTATTCGAACAACGCAGTTGCTTGATATATTCCTGTTGTTTGGCGCTCCATGTATTCTTCAATCTGACAATGGCAGATAATTCTATAATAAGCTTATAGAAGACTTAATAACAACTTGGCTAGCCAGAGCTTAAGAGGTATAGCCAGAGCCAAGGTAGTGTTGGAAAAGTTAACTAGGACATAGAAAATATCTTGACAAAAGGATGCAGGTCAATCAATCCACTTATTGGAGTAACGGGGTAAAATTTGTTCAGTTTATATAAAATAGAGCTTTTCCCTCTGGTGCCTACGACCAAAGATTGTTGACAGAGAGTTTAATCTGCCGTTCAGCCCTGTTGAGACTTGACGAACTACAATAAATTGCGTAGTCATCTACAAAGAGGCATGAACGAACAGGTAAGTGCGCGTTAGATTGATGTGGGGCATGAAGAACAATTACATAATGCTCTGAATGTATCAAGGACTTCATCTAAACTTGATAATAATGTTTTGGTTGAAGATACCTTGCCAAATGAAAGTGTTAAAGTATGTGTATTTTGTTAAAGAAAAGATCGCAAGGAGAAACAAATTATTTCAAAATTTTAACGGCTGGTCCTCATATCATGCTTAAAAGACATTCATTTGGAAAATAAAATAGTCAAGAAGGTCTGCAAGCTGTGTTTAAATAAAATTAATAACGAGAAGGAAAGACTAGAAGCTAAAGAATATTTGGAAGGTCAAGCTAATAAAATGAAATTAATGTCAGAGAAATCTCATCCTGAGGCCTCCGAAGTCATTACAGCCCGTATTCCAGAACCTGAAGTTGACAGAGGAAAAGAAGACATCAGATTTATTTTAGCTGCTGTTATAGTGGAAAAAACCAATGAATTATTTTTTTATGTTGGGAACAAAAAATGTTCGCATCGATCAGCTGTATTCTCAGTCCCAATTCAGTGTGTGTTAACAAAAATTAATAACACTCACTTTTATTAAAGAAGTACCTAATATGGAGACATCACTCCGGTCTCTTGCTACAGCTCAAAGTACCAGTACTGGTTGAGAATTCAACAGATGGTCATGCAAAAAAACAATGTGACAGCAAAAAGTGTGTTTGCTTCAAAAATAATGTACAATACAATTCCAAGTGCCATTCTAATTGTCCTTGGTGTAATAAATGATTTAATAATAGGATGAGAATATTTTTAATTTAAAATCAATTTTTATAACTATTTGTATTATTAATACTATTACTTCAATTCATATTTTGTTCTTTTGACCTGTCTAATCCTAGTTGAATTAGTCTGCTAAGTGATACTAGTATAGCATTTAATAGCTTCCCTCAATAAATTTCCAAGTGACATTCTATCAGCCTTGAAACTAATTATTATTAAAATGGTTAAATTTTGTATCGCTTTACTGAGTAATATCGTGTCATTTGGTCGATAGAATCAACTCCACCTTGGGTTGAGTTTTTATACAAGCTTAAATCAGTTTTTCTTTTGTTATTTTCATCTATATGGATGTCAATGTGTTGAGTAGATAGTATTTGGAGATTTTTTGCTGGCTGTTACTTTACAATATAAGAAACTAGAGTAACAGGTGGGTTCTTTGATGCAGGATCGGTAAGAACAAATTTTGAAGAGTACCAAATGCGTCCTTTATTTTATTTGTGTTTGTTTTTTCAATTTATCAGGTATGTGTTTTCTGTTTGCTTGTTGTGTTCCGAATAATGTTAGTAAAAAATATGATTAGATTAATTCTGATAAGTCAACGGATGTGTAATATGGATCTGTTGTTAAATTGTTGTCAGTGTTTCTAATTGATTCGACAAGCCGTTTTACAATTTCAGTTTAACTTAGAGCCGGATCTCAGATTGGCTATTTCTATACTAGAGCCAAGGGTCAACAAACTATGTGCATCAATGCAGACTCAAAACTCTCACTAACTCAGCTGATGCCTAGTTTCATTTGACTTTTTTTTTATGCCACGTACATCCATTTAATCTAAATTGTGATTATATGAAATTATACGTTCCAATAATTTATTATTCACATCTATATTCAAAATTACGATATTATAAATTAGCGTGGGTAGTGAGATTTAGTTATGTTAAGTTGTTAAGTTGCAAGGTATGGTGACATCTTTCTACGTCTCTGTTTAAAAGGACAACGCAGTTTTGTGGACAGAAACGCATCTGGATGACCTCACCTTTTTCTTTTCTTTTAGGAATCTTCAAGAACGAAATGTCGCTTGATATACCCCTTCAGGGTACGCATCTCTTCTCTTTCCTTCCTGACGAGGAGCCGTGTAGGTAGAGTCTATGACATCCTAATCTGTGTTCTAAATCTTACGTGTCGGGAATTATCGTGCATATAACGTAATAGTTGGGGGCTTTTATTAAAATCTACAACGTGTGAAATATCTAGCAAAAAAACTGTTTATCTACTTAAAATAAAAAACTATATAATACCAGAAATTTTAATTTATAACATAATACATTATCCCTTTTTAGTTATTATAATACAGAACAGCAAACTTGGACCCAATTCAATCGTTATATCCAGAGCCCTGCGTTTGTGGAAATAGCGATAATTCGCGAATGTTAGATATGGCATTTTTTCTTTCAGATGTTCACATTTCAGGTTACCCTGATTGCAAATATATGCTCAGAATTGTCGCGATAATTCGCGAAATCGGCGTTTTAGCGCGATATTCGCGATTTTAAACGATGTCCGCGATAATCGCGATTTAGTCGCGATTTTCGGCATTCGCGCTAATATTTTGGGATATTGAAAAATACATTTTTGTGTAATATTTTGTCTTTGTGACTTGTACATACTTTTCCCGGACCAGCTGCCGCTAAATCTTACTTTTTTAATAAGTTGACAGCACATTTTTTTGCGGACTAGTGTTTTTTACCGTTTTGTCCAAACAAAATGTAATTTTTTGTTTTCACTTCAATATGTTTAGTTTACCTGTTTCAAACATTGTCCTGGAAGTCTAGTTTTAAACCAACAAAGTCACCTTAATCACGAAAGTTTGGTAAAAACCACTTTTTTAACGCTTTTGTCTTAATTCAATAATTTCGTCGCAAAAATAGAATTTTTGTAATTCACCGCTTATTCACCGGTTTTGGGAAACTTAAAAACGAAATTGGGCTTTTTTATTCACCATAAAAGCAGGGCTCTGGTTATATCAAATGTCACCCTAATGGTGTCGAACAAACATTAATATATCAAGCTAGCTCTTTTAAACGTTACAAAATACACACTCGTAATCTTAAATCTATGTTGTTGTTTTTTAAATTGTTGTTTAAAAAGGGGTTGGCCTAGATGGTTTTGGGGTAAAGTGCTCGCCTCGAGATCTGATGTTCGTGAGTTAGAACTAGGGGTGTGTGAAGTCCACATTTTTTAATTCGAAGAGAACTCGAATTGAATATATTCTCGAAGCGGAATTGAGGTTAGAATATTTTATTTTAGTTGTTTTATGCTTGAAAAAAGATTATATGGTAGTTATTTAGAATAAAATTAATTACTTGGAAAATGTTCTACTGTACATTTGTTTGTAATATTTTATTTAAGTTTGATAAATTAAGTTATTATTCCAACTTAAAATTCAATTATTTCAGTTTTTCCATTATAATATTAATTTGTAATACCTAAAACAGCTCAGAATGGCTATAATTGAAGATAAATGGAGTATTTTGGCTGTCAAAATTTTTATTAGTGAAGTTTCGAAGCCGGAATCTGTTTTGAATCGAAGTCAAAGCTGATAATTGTTTCGAAACCAAATCAAAGTTTCGAAGCTTCGTACACCCCTAGTTCGAACCCTTGATGGTATGGGAAAATACTTTTCTCGGAAAAAATGGTGGGCCCTTTCGCTATCGCTCATAGAAATTCTCGTGGACTGATATAATCAGTTGGTTCAAGTTGGAATCCCTGCCTTAGACCATTTGACCAAAGAAATGGGTCTTAAGTGCAATTAAAATCCGTACTACCCGCACGGGTGGTAAGACACATGGGTAAATAAAATAAATGAAATTCTATCGCTGGTTATAAAACTAGCTGGATGCTTTTTATTCGACACACGCACACACAAACATGAACAACGCACATATCAGATCTTTGTGTGCTTTGGGCAAAAAAAAAAACTCAACACATTTGTGTTTGTTCTGCTCCCAGTGGCGGCGTAATTGATATCTTTGTTTTTGCGCTCCACTAGGTTTATTTTTTCAATATTTTTTTTACATACCTACATATATATTACATTTTCTCCTCTTCATTATATGTTCTGTTTTTAAAAGGGATATGCGATGAGAAACCTGTTTGAAGCGTGTTTTTCACAAAATTGCTTTGGCAAATCAAATTTATATATCTATTTTTAGTTTTCGGTAGGGTTTGAAATGGATATTTTGATATACAATCTGATTCTATACCAGGTGGCATTTAGTTTTATCGTGAAATCTACCTTGTGTGACCGAAATATCCTCGTCGGTGGGCACGCGGCTTAAATGTCAAGCTTATTCAGTATATTATTCTGCATCTAAGGAGATCGGTGTTCATATCCCCGTCGGTTTTTACTATTGATTGCTCTACCTATATGGTTTCTCACACAACTTACATTCAAATGCGGTAAAATTTACTTTTGCCAGCCTCGGTGGCACCCGTTTCGGCGACGTAGTTTGCTAACGTGTTAGTTTCGTGTTGAACTAGACCGCTGAGAACGGGTAGATTGAGGTTTGAATCTCGGTCTGGTGAACTGGGAGTGGTTTCCACTCCCCCTCAACGTGGATGTGGGTTCCCTTCTTCTAAATTCAACCTTCCCAATTCCTAACCCATTAGCGTAATCAGTACTTAAGCGTATAGGCCGAACGGGTAATAAGACGCGATGCTATAGTAATAATAATAATAATAATAATTATGCTTCGGTGGCCACATGGTCTTGCCACATATTCTAGAGCATTTCCCCGTAACGTAACCAGATGTAAGCACATCATTATTCTGTTATGTGTTAAGTTATGTATGTGTTCTGTATTTTTTAATGTTACCCTTATGAGAGTTGTATACCTTACGTGCGCGGTAGGAGCACTTTTTATGATTTTGAAAGAACTAATCTCGTAACTTACAGGTGTAAGCGGAAAACATTAGTCCAGGATATTGTTAGCCTGAATGCAAGAAGGACTTTAGTACAGGATCGGCACGCACTCAAAAGAACGGCGTCTCTTTGACACCCAACAGTGCTCTAATGATCTCAATGTTGACTAGGAAATTCGTGTTCAAGGATTTTAGTGCTATTTTATTCAACCTCCCACACCTTAGCTATTTACCAAAGCCTTCACAGCATCAACACCAGTGTATTTAGTTATCCTATCTTAAAAAGGAAAGAAGAAAGACAATTAATTAGCATATTATTATGTCAAAAGCCTTTGAATATTTAAATGGGCCTATATTTAATACTGGTTTGAGCAGTGGCATACATGCATATTTGACATCTAACTTAGCTTAACCCTACCTAACCTAAAATATTAAATCAAATTAATAAACGTCCGAAAATACACACTAACAAATTAGTTCTGATTTGTTCTAAGTGACTTTTGTCCACACACACACACACACACACGCACACGCACATACATTTACAATTCCTGAGGGCGGCATTAACAAAGAACCAACTCGCCTCTGTGGCGTAGTTGGCTAACGCGCTTGTCGTGTTGAGCCCGACTGCTGAGGACGGGGAGATCGAGGTTCGAATCTCGGTCGGGTGAACTGGGGGTGGTTTTTCCTAAATGGTTTTCCACTCTCCCTCCACGCAAATGCGGGTTCACTTCCTTTAATTCAACCTTCCCAATTCCTAATCTATTAGTGTAATTAGTACTTAAGCGTATAACCCGAACGGGTAGTAAGACGCGGTGCTAAATAATAATAATAATAATAATAATAATAATAATAATAATAACAAAGAACCACTACCTAAAAAATGACTAGTCTAAATATGTCCTGCCACACCGGCTTTGCAGACGTGGCACAAGCCAACCTTGAGTAAGGCACGCTTTATTTAACCTCAAGTGCGACAGAAACCATTTAACTTTAAATAACAAAACTTTGGCTTACCTTACTTTACCTTGTATGGACATAAAATAAATGTAACTTCCAAAGCGTAGCCAATAAACTTTTAAGTATAAACAATTTCTCTCAACAATGAAGATTACTCGCCTCGGTGGTGTAGTTGACTAACGCGCTATTCGTGTTGAGCTCGACTGCCGAGGACGGGGAGATCGAGGTTCGAATCTCAGTCGGGTGAACTGAGGTGGTTTTCCACTCTCCCTCCACGCAAATACGGGTTCACTTCCTATAAATTCAACCTTCCCGATTTCTAATCCATTAGCGTAATTAGTACTTAAGCGTATAACCCGAACGTTTAGTAAGACGCGGTGCTAAATAATAATAATAATAATAATAATAACAATGAAGATTAACTTACCAACCATCTTAAATACTAGATTTCCACCAATTTCAAACTATCTCTGACCAAAGTTTAGTTTCTAATTTGACTTTATTTTCAAATGACGATGGAACTTGTTAAAATAAGTCCCTTCGCTACACAAAAGCTATTCCAATCTTCTTGTGGAGCTTATGAGATGACGATATATTTTAAGTGCTGATTTTAAGCTTTGAAAATTTAAAAGGATCAAACCTAAGATTTAGTGTTGCCTGCAGATGTACCGGTAGTATAATTTACCAAACTTCAAAGATGAATTTTTGAATAGGAAGAACGGCGCAATTAAAAGTTTTATTGCTGCATTGTCTTTCTTATTCCCAGAGAGGAGTAAAATGGGGCAATTAAGAAATTTATGGATGGAGGGATTAATAAAGATATATACTTTGAAAATATACGCCATAAATCATACTTTGCATAATTTATGTGTTTGTTGATCATCTCAAATTTTATAACTTATTCAAATTTTAACAAAGAATAAACATATTGAAAAAGCAACTATCACCATATATCAAAAAACCTTGTAGTTGTCCTGAATATATTAAAGTTTATTTTGTGACTGGCTAAATTTGACCCAAAAAAAATCCACCATGCACATTGGCTTATATATTTAAATACCGTTCACAAGCCTAAAACTCAATACAAGTGAAGTGAATAGTGTTATTATTATTATTAGCACCGCGTCTTACTACCTGTTCGGGTTATACGCACTTACGCTAATGTGTAATGGTAGGGTGATTGTGAGATGAAATGAAGGACCTACAGTTTAACGTGGAATCCGAACCACGGTGGAGGCCTGGCATTCCCCACATTCACAAGATGTCTTGTCAGAGGTGAAGGAAGGGTTTGGTAATCAGATAAATCTGTGCCGGGACCGAGGATTGAACCCCGGCCGCCAGCATAGAAGTCCGACACCTTACCCCTGGACCACCAGGTCACCCAAGTGAATAGTGGAAGGACATTTACACGATTAGACTTTACTTGATAAACAATAGGTTCAAAGATAGTTGAAACTAAATTGAATCGTCTAAGCCCTTACTCAACTGAATTGAACAAAATGATGGTTGAATCATCAAAAGCTGGACCCTTTTTAATTTTTGACATTCAATAGCTCTTCATTATATGACGTCATTATTAAACTAATACTAATCAACTAAAGTATAACCCACCTCGGTGACGTAGTTAACTAACGCGCTAGTTTCGTGTTGAGCTTAACTGCTGAGAACGGGGAGATCAAGGTATGAATCTCGCTTGGGTGAATTGGAGGTGATTTTTCCTAAATGGTTTTCCACTCTTCCTCCACGCAAATGCGGGTTCACTTCCTCTATATTCAACCTTCTTAATTCCTAACCCATTAGGGTATTTATAACTTAAGTGTATAGCCCGAATGGGTAGTAAGACGTAGTGCTAAATAAAAATAAAATGAAGCTCATTTATTCAGGTTTGTCTCTGAGGTCCGGGTTCAAAACTCAGATGGATGTAATGAGAGGGACTCCCCCTCAATTGTTTCATGCTCTTAAATCTCGCAGATACGGATACATTTCCTCTAAAGTTTACCTTACTCATCTCTAGCACTTTAGTGCAGTTAAAATCCGTATATCCGCGATGAGTTAGGTTCAGAACCGCGACACAACACGCCTCTGCACGTCACTGCATTGTAAACAACCCACACCACATGCATTTTTTTATTAACTTCGTTTTACCACCTGTTTAGGTTATACGCATATGTACGAATTTTGCTAATGGGTTAAGGATAAGAAGGGTTGAATTTGGAAAGAGGGTACCAACATTTGCGTGGACCAGTTTTGGAAAAGCCACCATCAATACACCCGACCAAGATTTCTAAAAAATATAATAAATTAAAAGCCAATTTAACAGTAGAAGACTGGTAAAGTCCTATTTTTAGAAAATACAAACATAATATTTTGCTTCAATTAATGATAACATTTTTACTATTTTCTTAGTGTTTTATATATATATATATATATATGTATCAAAAGTGACTGCTGCAGATAATAATAATGGCGTGTCTCACAATCACCCTACCACTACACATTAGCGGAAGTGCGTATAACCCGAACGGGTAGTAAGATGCGGTGGTAATAATAATAATAATAACTACAGTACCGTAACTTTGCCCAGGGGACGCCCGAATTTACAGTACTAACAGTATATTCTTTTCATGGCGGCGATTTCCATGTCCCGATGAAATAAGGGGATGATGATGATGATGATGATGATGATAGTGCTTATGACGGTGTGAATCCAATGACGATCTTAAAATAACTTTAGACCAATACCATGGGATTTATTCGCCTTTCGAGAAAAATCCCTTGGCACCATCCGAGAATCGAATCCGAGGCCTATATGTCAATAGCTAGCGGCTCTGACCACTATACTATATACCACTGGGACGGCCACAGCTGCAAATCACATGGCTTGACGTTTGTCTACCTGAATGGTTATTTATCTAATCACTAAGAATTCAAAATCAAATAACTGTATTAACTATTATAGTAAGGTGTACTCTAACTACACTTTTATATTACTTAGTAATTAATTATTCAACTATTTTAATAAATTCAACTCAATTAAAATTAAATATATTAAGTTTTAACAACACTTATATATATATATATGTGTGTGTGTGTAATTATATATATATATATATGTGTGTGTGTGTGTGTAATTTTATATATATAGTTCATACTAATAAAAGTGTGTTGTCATAGCTTTGTATAACTTTTTATATAGGACCTAGAGGTCCATGTTTATCTTGGTAAAATATTTTAACCGTTTAGTAAACACACCCATGCCATATTTCAAGGGTTTGGGGCAGTAATGAATTATCACAACTCTAACAGCTATAATTTAAACTATTGATATTCCTATACTTACGTATAGCTTTAAACATACAGCTCAAAGTTTGTATCAAATTCAAAAAGGCTTTCGATTACTTTTTTAATACCTTTAATACTATTAGTTCTGTAGATGAACTCGCTTCCTCCGGCGAAAATAATTCTAAATAGATCATGTTTGAGAATTATGTCATATTCTTACCGTTACTCAATTCTTAATATTTCTCTTTGTATTTAAAGTTCAAACCTCTTCCTTTATTTCTCTTTGGATTTTAACTAAATGATAGACAGAAAACAAATTAATTCTTTATACAATATTACATTATATTCACAGATACCATTGTTAGCGAGTTTTAAGATGTCAGTTTCACAATATGTCAAGAATTTAAAAAAATACTCCCTCAATCAATTCTTTATAATTTTCCATTTAAATCACTTGAGTGAACCATCAAAATAAACGCATTTAGAGTGCCCGCCATATTGAAACGGATAACCGGATTGAAAAACAATGTAAATAGTCGTTTGGCATAGGTTTAAAAAATATCCCCGCCAAATTTCGTTTAATTTGGCTCATGCAGTTGGCAGTTATCTGATAACAATCAAACAAATATACATATTTTTGAGTGGCTGCCATCATTAAATGGATAACCATATCTAAAAATCATGTAAATGTGTTGTTTGGCCTACGTTCAAAGAATTTGCCAAATTTGTTTAAAATTGGTCAACGGTTTTGGTAATTATTGCGGAACAAACAAACAAACAGACTTTTGAGTGGCCTCCACTTTTAAACAGATAACAATATATGTCTGCCTTGTTTGACCTAGGTTCAAAGAATGCTCATGTCAAATTTAGTTAAAATTTGTTCATGCATTTGACATCTATCGTAGAACATAGATCCGGACATACGGATGGATAGATTAAATGCCAAAGGGTCTAGTTAAAACACGATAACAGCGTCGACATAACATATTATTTCCCCAAACCTTTCAATTATAGACAAATTTAACTGCATTCGACCAATAAACGAATATGTAGGATCTGCTGGCGGTGCAGTGCAAGCACACACATGAGTAAGGCGCTCCACTATACAGGGTGTTTCTAAACTCTTCGCCCACACTTAAATCACATCATCTGTGAAAAGAAATAAACATACAATTCTATGATGAGAAAACTCTCACTGACTAGATTAAAGATCATTTGTGATATTGTGGAAATATAGTTCATTAGTGTATTGCTTTAATTATGTATTAGTTTTTTAATAAATGAATTGAAAAAATAGATGTATTGAATTTATATTTCAAACATATTTTGTATAATTTGTATCCTTCAACTTTTATTGTTGTAATTAAAACAAATCTATTATGTTCAAATTTTAACTTATAAATGATATCGACATCAATGTTGTTCTTAAACTTTGTCAGTTATTCAATTTATTAAATCACCTTATTTCATAAGTAATATCAAACTAAATTTATAGTATGGTTTCGTTAGGAATAAACTTGTATAAAATATAACCATATTTCTTTGCTGTTGAAAATGATAATATTTAACTATATCCTTAGTGTTATTTATTAGACATTAATGTATATTAAAAGTAATATCTCCAGGTCACGTGACTTGAGGAATGAATACATGAAAGTAGATCTAGTAGCTATTTTAGCTATCCAATTACTATTGGACTGAAGCAAAGTTTTTTTTTAGCTGGCTACTTGAAATTTATCTATCTTATATTTATATTAATAAAATGAAAGCCGCCTCGGTGGCCGCATGATCTAACGCGCTACTCTCGCAGTAGACTAGATTGTCGATAAAGGGGAAGCCGAGGTTCGAATCTCAGTCGTGTGTACTAAGGGTGTTTTTGTTCCAAAATTGACTTTCACTCTCCCTACACACAAATTCGGGTACACTTCCTTTAAATATAAACTTCCTAATCCTTAAAACAATTAGCGTAATTAGTACATAAGCGTAAAACCCAAACGGATAGTAAGAGGTGGTGTAAAAAATAATTAAGTTTGGTTGTGTGTCTGTCATGATCGTTGCTTGGTACCTACCGCACCCAGAGGTCTGACGTTTTAAAATTAGTAACGTGTTTTATTATTATTATTATTTATTATTATTTATCACCGCGTCTTACTACCCGTTCGGGTTATACGCTTTAAGTACTAATTACGCTAATGGATTATAAATTGGGAAGGTTGAATTAGAGGAGGTGACCCGCATTCGCGTGGAGGGAGAGTGGAAAACCATTTAGGAAAAACCACCCCCAATTCACCCGACCAAGATTCGAACCTCGATCTCTCCATTCTCAGCAGCCGAGCTTAACACGACTAGCGCGTTAGCCAACTACGCCACCGAGGCGGGTAAAATTAGTAACCTCTGTGCACAAACATGTCAAACTCAAAGCAGGAATTTTAAAATTTTGATTTGATATATTTAAAATAATTTAAAACTGGGTCAGAAGAAATAAAATTAAGTGTATTTTTTTTCTAACCGTTTGAAGCCTAGAAAAGCGTTGACCGGGGTATCCACGCAATGTAACGCCGGGTACTTCTACTAGTTTCGTATATTTCCCAAAAGATGATTAAGTTGATCCGACTATACCTGCGTCGTGGTAACGTTTCACGCTTCACGGGACGCGGAAGGCCTAGTTCACGTGGTATTGTAAAGAGGAGCGTAGGGGGGGGGTGCAAGGATGCCTCTTGATGTCTCCTCAAGCGTTCACAGTTCGTGTCTCGGCTCGCGCACAAACGCTTTAATATGCATCTCCCCTCCCTCCCTTTTAACTCCCCTTATTTTCGAACCGCCTTGTAAAGGACGAGAGGAGTAGAGCGAATGAACCCGCGTCCGGGTGAATGCGCAAATGGGACACGGAGCATTTACACATGTCCTACGTCACAGGGAGGTTCTAGGGATAAAGTGTTTTAAGCGACATTAAAATGAGCTTGATTATACACTTTTTTTTACTCACTGGTAAATGATGCAGTAGTACTCGATTTGTTGTGTCGAAGATTTAGTGCCTGTTTGGGACATTTGTGGTTTATTAGAGCTCATCTTTAGGTCAAACACAACTATGAGACACCATGTCGTTATTTTATCATTTGGTTTAAGAGAACAACCCCAATTACCCAGAGATATATTTTCAGCCCCACTAGAAAAGATTATACACTTTTAACAACCAACGTAATATGTAAATTAGAGTATTTAACTTTCACCTTTTAAACACATAAAATAGTTAATAGCTTGACTTTAAAACTAACACTTTGTAAATTGTACTGCTATAAAGCCACATGACTGACTGACTCACTCACTGACATTAATGTTTACCCACTTACAGATGAGCTAGAGACTTGAAATTTGGCAAACTTATAGCTTCTAGCCTGAAACCGACGGGAAAATTACAAAAAGTTTAAAATAAAAAAAATAACCCACAAAAGAAGTTCAAAATGGCGGAGCAACTTTAAAATTAGTGTGGACCTTTCTTTCAAGGTATCTTGTGGCTAAACGGTAAGATCTATCAAAAAACGGCTCTGGAATTATATTAGTTTACATCCATTTGCAAAGAAAACTCACTGGGGGCTTGGGGACTCCGCCCCCAACGATCAAAGCGAGTATTATGGCCAAAGTCGATGGTCTAGTAATAAGAACCTGGCTCTAGATCTAGATATGTACTGATTGAATAGCAGTGTTTTTGTTGTTTTTTTCGTCACTGCGTCTTATTAACTGTCCAAGCTATACGCGTTTATACTTGATAATTCCTCTAATAGCGTTGAAATTAGGAAGGAAGCCTTTTATATGTAATCTACTCGCATTTAAATGGCGGGAGAGTGGGGAGCCATTTAGCCTCAGTAAACCCAACCAGGATTCGAACCCCGATCTCCCTGTCATCGGCAATCCAGAGTGACGCCTTCAACCCTTCGGCCACTGAAGCGAGTGATAGCATTGTTAAAACATAAACATATAGTAAATATTTTTAATATAATCATAGAATTCAATGTGGAACAATGTTGAAATTTGGAATTTAGTATAAATTCCAAAAATCAACTAGAGTAAGATATGGACCTTAGATTGAGCAGAAAATTGATAGAAATTAGGAAACTCCACTATATATTCATCATAATTGAAAGAGTTAAGAACACATTAAATTAATAAAATTCGCATAAATATATATAACACATTAAAATAATATAATTTAAACTTATCAGTTTAAGTCAAGTGTGAAGATCTGTGTAAAAAAACAGATTGTATACGTTTAAGAATAGTAGAAGTTTATGAATTAACACTGTTAAAATGATGTAAGATTTTAGGTTAATCTTAATTGAAATAAGTTGAATTCTATTCTTATCTGTATTTAATGCCCCTGTTCCTTTTTCTTTAAATGCTGGTACATTGCAGCCAAGATTCACGACATGTTTCGGCGTTTTACGTCGACACCATCATCAGGACTGAAAAATAAAAACAAATAAATTATGGTGCATATCCAGTGTGAAATATTCAGACAGAGTAATAAAGCTTACAAATATTAAATTAGGAAACAAATATAGATAATGAAATAGCATATTTACCAGTTAACGACTCATAATGTGAGTCCTTCAGCTGTGAAGAACAAAACTGAACTCGATGAATGTAATAAACAACCGTGTATATATAAACTGGGGTTATGATGTTCTAGAAATAAATTCAGATGTCAAAGATATTTAAATTAATTTAGTAAGTATTTTAGTGAGCCTCACAAGTAATCGAACCAGGGTTCCTTTAAACTGTGAACCATTCTTACTACTGAGCCAAGAGGAGAGACCAACAAATTTGTGGTAATGGAATGTTCTAATCAATGATGGACAAGATAGTATTTATGAAGCGTTTTATTTTTGGTAACTATATGAATGTAATTTCTTTTAGCATTACCTCTTTCTACCTGGTTCATTGTTCAGGTTATACGCCTGTATACTAGTTACACTAATGGGTAAGGGGTTAAAAAGGCTTAATATAGATTAATTACACCTTTATTTGCGTGGAGGTAAAGAAGAAAACCATTTAGGAAAAAACACCCTCGGTGCACCCGGTGGGGATCGAACCGCAATCTCCCCGTCTTCGGCAATATAGCCCAACACTAGATTAGCGCGTTATACAACGCGTCCACCGAAGTGGGCTATATAAATTTAATTTAAATTATTTAATTTAACTATTCTTTTCAATCGTTTTAATTTTTTCACCACACAAAAGCTACAAATAAATTAGAACAATTATTTGAAGTGGTATATTTCTAAAACGTACAAAACTGTTTTGTATGCAGCCCAATAAATGCGGACCAGAGTAATAACTTTCCCCTTACTTTAATCGGAAACTGAATTCGTTTGCTCTGTGCTGAGCATTGCAACCACTTGAAATTACAAAAAAATATAATAAAGCAGGGGTAAAAATCCTTCATTATCCGTCGACTCGCTTAGTCTTTGATTCTTATTACGTCCGGCGGTGGGACATGGTGCGTAAAACACGCTTCGCGTATAAATTGAGAGCAGCAAAGTATTTTTGCTAAAGTGGTCTTCTCGTTAGACTGAATACTGAATTAACCTTTTTTTTACATCTTAAACTCAGATATTTAATTTAAAATAGGGAAAATTTTCGCTTTTGATGATTGGCCAAAAACTAAATAGCGTACAATAATTTATATTTGTAAATATATTACTAAAAATATATGTACACGGTTCGTAGAAAGTATCATTTTTATTTATAAATCAAACAACTTGACAATTGAATTATTAGTTTTTTGAATTATTCTCTTTAGCACCGCGTCTTACTACCTGTTTGAGTTATACGCTTATGTAAGTCTATTAATCACGAATGCCAGGCCTCCACCGTGGTTCGGATTCCACGTTAAACAGTAGGTCCTTCATTTCATCTCACAACCACCCTACCATTACACATTAGCGTTAAGTGCGTATAACCCGAATGGGTAGTAAGACGCGGTGCTAATAATAATAATAATAATAATAATAATAATAATAATAATAATATTAATATTAATCACGCTAATCGTTTTAGAGATTAGGGAGGCTGTGTTAATATGAAGTGTATCCGTATTTGCGTGGAAGGGAGTGGAAAACCAATTTGGAGAATCATCCTCAGTACACCCATCCGAGATTCGAACCTAGATCTCCCCGTGATCGGCAGTCTAGTCTACTGCGAGAGTAGTGCGTTAGATTACGTGGCCACCGAAGTGAGTTTGAATTATTTATTTATATTTTTTCTCGACGATCTAAAACAGTTGTATTCAATTTGAGGTATTTAAAGGCATCTTAGGGGATACGTAAAATTTAAATATATATACATATAATTTAATGCTAAACATTTAATAAACAGAGCCAGATTTAGGGCTATCCACAAGAGAACCAGACGTAAGGACATACGATCTGGGAGAGCCGTTTTTTCTCTCTTTCTTTCTCTCTCTCTCTCTCTTACTCTGTCTTTAAGATGTAGATTATACTAGAATATGTATTATACGCACCAACAACTTAGAGGGTACAGAGTTGAGGATAAATATATATCTGGGGTTACACGAACAAAAAAGTTTGAATACCAGTGGTATGAAGAAATGTATTCGTATGACGCTGTTTTATTAAAACGGGTCAGATTCGAAATTTGACCAGCGCTACTTTTTACTCGACCACGCGAAGGAGGGTAATGGGTTTGTGTATAATGTTTGTTTGTTATCAATTTTTGTCTAAACTACTCAACTGTTTATGATGAACCACATCAAATGATTTGTTATGATCTCAAAATAGTTATTTATTAGGTTAGTATTTTATGGAACCACTAAGGGGCGCATAAGAGCACAATATAAAGTGAACAGAGAGTGGGTAGCCCACAATATGAGCCTGATGCCTTAGTCCTCTTGATCACTGTCATGGGGTCCAGAAAGTTAGTTGAAGACTAACTAGGTGGACCTAAATATCCAAACTATATACAATTAGATAGCTTTAATAATCTTATTTGATAAGTTTTGTAACATATTGGTAAACAAGGCCGGCTACAAAGCTAGATACCTGCTTCAGTGGCCGAATGGTCTAAGACGTCAAGCCCCATCTATAGAGTCCGTAAGCTCCCTATCCTTATAGTCCTTAATGGTCCTTAGAAGTTGAAATCTCGTATGCACAGTCCATGTACGTAATCACGTGAATATGCCAATGAGAAATTTAGAAACAATGTTCAATTAAACTGATCGAAAGAAGATTTTCTAGAGCTTAGCACAAGCAGACGTCATCTGTGAAGCATAAGATATCCCAGCTGATCAATTATTAACAAAAGTAGCTACATAATATATTTTGATAAAACGTCCATGATAGGCTACATTTGAAAGGTAGGTTAAGTGCAATCACAGATAATATATTTAAAACATGAGTTGGTGTAATTGTTATGACATTGGTGGTTTCATTTCTATGCGCGCGCATACTTATTTTACTGTGATTGGTAGTCATTAGCAGTCCGTATCAACTAGTCCTTAGAAAGTTAAAGTTGAGTTAACTTCTACGGAGTGGTAAGGACTAAGGAATTAAGGATAAGGACTCTGTAGACAGTGCAATCTGTAAGTGTAGAGTCGACCTCTTACGGAGTATTACGAACCTTACCTTACCTTGGGGCTTCACTCTCGTGCTAGGCTGTCTCGTTGATAATGGGGAGGTTGAGGTTCAGATCCCGGTTGAGTCTACTGAGGTTCATTTTTCCTAAATGATTTTCCACTCTCACTTCACGCAAATACGGGTTGACTACCTCTAAAATACTTCCTTCCCTATCCCTACTCCACTAGACTAATAATAATCATAATATATGCGTATAGCTTTAACATGTAGTAAGACGTGGGGATAAAAAAAAAGTTAGATGATTTTGGTTTGATCTCAACTGAGTTATATTACAATTTCCGAATTTAGGTTTAGAAGTTTCATGTATTTTTTTTCTATATTAATCTAGTTTGTAAGTCGTCTGCTAATACAATTATGTGTTTAAAACTGCATGTTATAAATCACAATAAAAATAAATCGTTAAATTTGAATAACTTTTATTTACTTACAAAAACATTAATACATAAATTGTACACAAACTTTAAAGTAAATATTTGCAGAATCGTTATAAAATGGCTTTTGTGTTATACAATATTTTTTCTTAAGAAATAATTAATGTAATTGTATTTCATTTATTTTTCAGAAATGAAGATATAATACAATTAGCTGCAACTATCGCTATGAAGTTTAAGAATTTCATTGCCAAGGTAAGAATAGAAAAATATTTAGATTAAAAATTATTTATTACTAAAAAAAACCCCATTTATTGACATAAATTGTTATGAGTAACTTTTAATTTGATACTTCTCAACTATTTTAATATATTTACATTTTATAACATACAATAGTTTTACTTTAATTGTGTTTGTATTTTTAAACGTATTCAAAACATCACATAGTTCGTACAAAATAACTTATGTATTTTGTTTTCTACATTATTAAAATGTCTTATTGTAATAAATGTTTGAGTACTTTCTCAGTTTTATATTAGTAAAGTTTTTTTGTGTGTATATACAGTAAGTAGCCCCATGACTTCTTTGGTGCTGACTGACAGCTCACAGCTGACTTCTGACAGTCAATATTTAGGTATATACTTAAATTTTGACCGTCAGAAGTGACAGTTGCTAAACACATGTTTTTGCAGATCATTTTGTTCGGCGTAGGGATACACAATTTGGTCTGGTAACTTTTCAAAGCCGTCAGTTGTCAGCTGTGAGCTGTCAGTCAGCACCAAAGAAGTCACGAAGCTACTGTATATTTGATATGTATGTTTTCATATCGTGATCCAAAATGAACAGGAAACTGTTTTACAGACGAAAGAATTCCCGATGCATAATTTGTTTCAATGGAAGTGAGCATGGTGAACGTACGGAGTGAATCCAACCAGTGCGTAGCCTGTACACATGATCAAACAAAACAACGTCAATAATATGTTCACATACACACACACACAACCCAAAATTATGTTACAAACGATTGGCACAAATCCATATTATATATTTAAATGTGGGAAATTTGAAAGAATTGTTTTAAATTTAATTTAATTTGCACTGCGTCTTACTACCCGTTCGGGTTATACACTTATGTACTAACTACGCTAGTGGTTTTAAATATGAGGAAGGTTGTATTTAGAGGAAACATACCCGCATTTGCGTAAAGGGAGAGTGAAAAACAAGTTTGAAAAATCCACACACTGTACACCCAACCGAGATTCAAACTTCGATCTCCCCGCCATCGGCAATCTAGTCTATTGCGAGAGTAGCTCCTTAGACCATGTGGCCACCTAAGCGGGTAAATACACTTTAAATAAAATGTTACCTGTGGAACAACCAATATAAAAATGGCCATAGGGTGAAAAATGTCTACTTGCTTCTCCCCAGTTTATACATCTTAGATTATGTTGTTAATATACTCGCACCAGTGGGTGCACGAACTAAACGGTAAGCTCATGCAGTCTGATTTACCGGTGACGTGGAGATCTGGGTTTGAATCCCTTTCGAGTGAACTTTTTTTTGTTTGCTTTCTCACTCTCCAACCCAATTGCGGGTGAAATACCTCTCAATTATACCCTCCTCCACCAAAGCCTATTAGCTCGAACAGATAGTAAAACGCAAAACACACAAGCTTATTTATATTATTTGTCTTAAATTTAAAGATAATTATGACTTGAAATAATTAATTAGTTACTCACTTCAGTTGTTGAATAATTACACTTGCAATAAACTGTATGGCCTATAATGGTGAGATTGGGATTCGAATCCCGGTAGGGTGTGTGGAGGGTGTTTTTTCATAAATCGTTGTCCGATCTCACTCTACGCAAGTGATGGTACCCTTCCTCTAAATTCAATATTTCCCACCCATAAAGTAATTACTATACAGGGTGTTTGGAAACTTAACGCCCAAACTGCACATACATTTTGTTTTAACCAAAAGTAATACAAAATCCCTACACACCTACATCCGTCTAACTATGCTAGTACCATTAAATTGTGTTCAAAGTTTCAGCGTACAGCGCAGGGAGAGCAAAGCTGTTAAGCATGCGTGTACAACAGGTTACATAGGATTTAGGGGCATGGAACTGCACATGTAGTAACAGCAAGCCTTTTCTGTTATGTATGGCCGTTAATGATCATCCTCAGAACGTATTCGCATTCCTAGATGGACTAGTGTGTGGTTTACTATTAATTGTAGTATGTTCTGCTATAGTGCTCAAAGATGTCGAGGTGTGTAGTGCCACGCACCTAGCTCCTATGCAACCTGTTGTACAAGCATGCTTGAACAGCTTTACTCTCTCGGTGCACTGCGCCGAAACTTTGAACACAATTTAATGGTATTAGCATAGTTAGACGGATGTAGGTGTGTAGGGATTTTGTATTACTTTTGGTTCAAACAAACTATATGTGCTATTTGGGCATTGAGTTTCCGAACATCCTGTATATGCGAATGACCCCGAACGGGTAGTATGAATAGATGCAAAAATAAAACACCTATAACGTTCATTTATCAATCTCAGTAGACTTGGGGTATATGCTTATCTCAAGACCCGATGAATGTGGGTTCAGATCCAGCCAAGATCAACGGATTTTTATTGAGCGATAAAAACCTATATCACATCTTCCTTCGGATTGGAACTAGCCCCTTTGATCCCATATCGATTGTGGCATGCCAAAGTACCCCTAAAGTATGTGAAAATACCTTTCCGTCAAAATTGGTAAGCCCTCTAACTCTCGCTTATAGAAATTTAGTGGGGAAGGTAACAATGAACCACCACACTTTCTAAGCTCCTTTAGTATGTGAGAATTCTACCAGATTGTGCAGGCAGTACTAGCCAACTGAAAGGCTGAGTACTGTACATACCCATCTCCGGATGGATAGCAAGCACATCAAACAAATATTCAGGTTGTTGAATTGAGAAGAAGTAGAGGTTTATTTAAAATGTAGTGTATTTTACATTTTTGAGTCGTGAATATGAAGCCCTTACTTAATGGCTGAGCTGGAACTGCTTTAAAATATTTAGGTTTCATCCCTTTTGCAGACACACACCGGTACAAGACCTTTTACTTGACTTAAGCATCTTTTAATGACTAAATCAAGAAGTCAATACGTCTTGTAGTGAAATCGGATTGTTATAGGAATAATCTTATCTGGATGGTAAAAGCTTTGATAAATATACTATAAATGTAGTCATAGGAAAAAGGATTTCACTTTGTAAATATGTTGTTATATTGATAAAGTGATTTTTTTGTTAATGTTCGCTACATCACGTCGCTTTAAACTACCGTATTTTAAAGGGTTATTTTGTCAATAACAATCTGATTATAAAGACATGAATCGTTATGAGGTAGTTTTTCTTGGAGTTTTCCCACCCTCTCTACACACACATAATGGTATATTTATTCTAACGTCTACCTTCCTTCTACCAACCCCATTAGTGTAAATATACGAATAGCCCAGATGGGCAGTAAGACGCAGTATGTAAAAAACACAAATTATTTGTCCGAGCTTACCAGCTCCATGATGGCCGTGATGTCCAAAGTGCCCACTCCCGTGATGATCTAAATGACCGTGGCCAGCCCCCGGGTGTCCAAAATGGCCATGGCCAGCTCCATGATGTCCGAAAGCATGGCCGTCAAAATCTACGTGGGTGAAACCAAGACCTTTGTGGAAGAAGCCGTGTCCTATTCTGTCCATTGCAGGCTTGTTGGTTCCTTCCCCGGCCGCTAGGGTCATGACCACTAGCGCCACAAGGGAGATGTAACAAGCTATCTGCAAGGTTACAAACGACACTGGTGGTTCATCATCGACACACACTAAACGAAGCAGGTGAAAATAAACTGTTCCACACAATCGTACACATTATCCTATTCAGATTATTAGGCCTAGAACTTGGAATAGGATCTACAAATATTAATATTTCAGTAATTAACAACATTTTTAGAAAGTTTTACTCAGAAAAAGGACACATAATCTTATTAATCACAAGAAACATTTTTAATTTATAATTAAATTTTAAACAAAAGTGTTCAAATACTGCTAGCAGTTTTTGAATTTTCCAAAAATTTTTTATTTGTAAACTACTCTCGAATAATCATTAAAACAATTCCCAGTTATCTATTTTGAGCTAAACCTTCAAAGTCATCTTTGAAAAATTTCAAATTTAATAAAATTTGTTTGAATAAACTACTCTTAATTTATTTTAGAAAAATAAGCATATACATGTATCATATAAAATAGACCAAAGGCAAAAATTTTAAACAAAGTCATTAGAACCATTTTTAAAATATTTCATTTTTTAAGCACCGTAGTTAGTACATAGTAAATATGACCTTCAATGAAAAAAACTCCTAAAACATCTAAAGAGCTATATTTGCCGTTTAAAACACTCCTCAGATGAATATTTTAAGTAAAAATTGTTAGATCCATTATCAGACTAATTCGATTTTTCAAAAATCTCTTGTCATGAAACTACCCTTAAACGAATTTATTAACCAAAAAACACTATATATTATTATTTGGGAGGTCAAACACTCCTTAGATAACCATTTTAAATCAAATGGTTCTATCAGTTTCCAAAAAATTCAGTAAACTACCTTTAATTTAAGGACTAGCTAGGATACAAATAAAAAATATATCTCGAGGTATAGCCATAATAATATCTAGATATTAAATTTGAACCGAATCCATCAAACTGTTTCAGATCTGTGGCCACAATTGATAGACATATTATAGATGTGAGCGGGGAAATACAAAATGGTAAAATCCAATTTTTTGGGTTCCTGGTCACATAAAACGTAAAGTCTCGTTATAATCTAAAGATCGATTTTTCATGATTACAATACTTTCTCTTTAGATGAGAAATTAAAATAAAGCTATTTGTTTTTTGAAATTGTTGAACCTCTCTCTACCTCCTACCAGTCATTGTTGACAGACTCTGATTCAAACCCCTGTCAGGGTGATATTAATTTTTCAATCTGTACCGCATCTCTGTCATAGACATTTGTGCTCTTCACAAACTTACACTGATGAGGTAGGGATGAAAAAGATATAGGAAATGTGCCCACATTTGTATGGAATGAGAGTGGGTAAACATTTAGAAAAACACACCTTCATTACACCCGGCCTCTCTGTCGCTGACGAGTCAGACCAGACACGATAATTTTTAAATAACAATTCTTAATTTTTTGTGAAGTCAATCTATGATTCTGAGGTCACTACTATCCCTCTTAATTTAAATCTTAATTAATAATGAATAAACAAAAAATATTACTTTTTTTTAACCCATCAAGTGCCAGAGAATTAATTTAAATCAAACTTTTGGAAATACAATCCTAAATGCTCTCGGTCAGAATTGAACATGGACCCTCATCAGTTCATAGTCTATTTTACTTGGGTTTTTTTTACCACTGCTTCTTACTACCCGTTAGGGTTTTACGCGTATGTATTAATTACGCTGTGTTATGAATGAGGAAGGTTTAATTTAGAGGAGGTGTGCCCACAATTGCGTGAAGGTAGAGTAGAAAACCATTCAGGAGAATACACCCGACCAGGATTTGAACCCCGATCTCCTTATCATTGGCAGTCTAGTCTAATCAGAGAGTGACGCTTTAGACCAGGTGGCCACCAAAGTGGGTAATTTTAGTGTTTTTCTTCTTTTTTAACACCGCGTCTTTCAACCTGTTGAGGTTATACGCATGCTTTACTGTTGATACCAGTAGGGATCTACTAGAATTTAAAATAAAGGGAAATAGAAATTTTATATCAGTATAAAATATATTAAATGAAATTATTTCAATTAAAACTGTAATACGATAGCATGACCCGGTGTTTTACCCCAAAGGGTTTTATTAAAGATGTTGATTTTTTCCCTCCATAAAGGTTTAAAATTCTCTCTTTGGACTAATGTTAGTGCAAGATCTTTAAAATACACCTTCATAATCCTACTTTTCTTAGGTTAGATAGTTAAAACTTCATAATTAAGAGTGTTGCATTAGCGTAAAGAGAGAATGGGAAAACTAGTGATGAATCAATTTTGGAAAATTGCACCCGTAAGAGATTCTAAACTCTAAACTCTGGCTTAGTATATTGCGAGTTTGTCTCTTTAGACGGTGTGACCACTAGCTAGGGTAAGATTTCATATATATCACCACAATCACAATGTCAAAATCATATATACGCCAGTAACAAATATATAATAATATAATGTCTCTAGTATATTAATATAATTATTCAAACATCTATTTCTTAGATGCTTTTGACGTTCATACAACGATGAATTTAGCAATTTGTCAACCGTTAAAATACTGAACTATCCATCTATTTGTTGAATAATCCACTATCTAGTGAATGAATAACTCTTTTTTAAAGTAAATACATGAAGACTTATCTTTCCTAAAAAATATAAATCATACTATTCATTTATTCAGGGGACTACTTCATGGCCATGCTGTTAGGGGGTTTTGGCTTAGGGGGTTAGGGGGCACCAGGTTAATAGGTGTAAGCAGGGCCACTCAGGATGTTGAGAGGGCGTTAAGTAGTGGAATTTTGAGAGGCCACTTTTCACACAAAATAATAACAATTTATCTGTTTTGTATATTTTTATTAACTTAATATTTAAACTGTACCAATTAAGAATTTAATGCAAGTTTATTTCTACTAGTAGCTTTGTTAAAAGTAGACCACACTCCCACCATTAAAAAAATTCTAAATGGATCATTATTTTTTTGTCGTTTCTACAGTCTTAAAATTTCTATTTGTATTTCAAATGGAAATATCTCCTATAGCTTTTCCTTAAATTCGAAGTTAGTATTTTTCCTTGGTTATCACTTATCATGTTAGATAGAAACAAAATAATACTAGACTCAATAGTATTTTATATTCATAGATAATCACGTGATTACAGATGTCGTCATCGAAATACATGTCACAATTTTTTTTTTTTAATGCCTAAGGTACTCAAAAGAATGCGAAGAATTTTAAACCCAAATCACTTTAGATGAGCTACTAAACGAAAAACCTTTTGAGTAACCACCATATTGAAACGGATAACCAAATCAAACCATTCATACTTTGTTTGTCCTTTGTTCAAATAATTCCTCGGCCCAATCTCATTAAAAATGGTTCAATAATTTGATAGTTATCTTGGAATAAACATCAATACAAACGAGCAGATGAAATATCAAATTGATAATGTAGAACAGAGCCTCGCTACGCTCGGTCAGTTATCAAACTTAAATATTATTACTTCTTTTTCTGCTAGCTGCCGCTAAAATAAACTGTGATCAAAGAAATCTGTAAAAAAACACATTACCTCTAGTGAATATATTTGGGGGTTGTAACCAAATTTGTAAATAAGATATGTTTGTGATGAGGGCCTGATTCTCCTTTTATCCCCCTTCTTCATCCCCCTTATGGACAAATCTAGATGTAAGACCCTAAAATATATTAGTTTGGCTTTATTTTTATTGTCGTCGAAAATTGAAATCAACTTTAAATACTTCAATTTTAAAATAACGTTTCGATTGTTGAATGGTGTAAGATCTGAGGCAAGGGTTCTTAACATTTTTACGATTACAGACCCCCAAATAGATTGGCCAATATTTCCCCCCAAAACCCCATCCACCGGACTTAATAAATCATCATATTCACTCCTATACGGTACCTGTATTACTTCAAAAAATGTCAATAGCTTGTTTTGACTTTACATACGGATAACTAGGAACACATCCCGTTTTGGTGGCCACGTGGTCTAACGCGCTATTATTATTATTATTATTATTATTATTATTATTATTATTAGCACCGCGTCTTACTACCCGCTCGGGTTATACGATAATGTGTAATGGTAGGGTGATTGTTATTAGCACCGCGTCTTACTACCCGTTCGGGTTATACGCACTTACGCTAATGTGTAATGGTAAGGTGATTGTGAGGTGAAATGGAGG
>CABFVZ010002872.1:80442-95906 GCA_902151445.1 Timema monikensis | reverse complement strand
AAATCCTATGCAGCTATAAGCGCCCATAAGAATACCCCCCTCCCCCTCACTTCCGGTGTCCTGAAACCCCTAAAACCGTGTTACTTATATTTTTGAAGACAATCGAAAGGTATAAAATTATTTATATTGTATCAAACATATCAGATATTCATTTTGAAATGATGTTAAAGCTATATAAAAATATTTCAAAATTGTACAAAATTAGTAATTGCCCTAATACAAATCGTTAACCAAAGAATATTTTTATTTTTCATGTCAAACATACTCCAGAAAAAATATTATTTGACTTATTTAAAAGATTTGATATTTTCAAAAAAATTCTTCACCCGTAAGCTACCCTAAATTTAAGGACATTTTAATTATTATTTTTAAAATCATAAGGTATAATTTTATCATGTATAAATATCAATTTTAAGAAAGTATTGTGAGCGTGAAAATCATTTAACCCAATTTAAAAGTGAATCGTGATCATACATGCCATCCAAAGCTAAAAATGTATTAATTATACAGTTATTGTCTGTCTTCATGTCTCTCTGTCTCTCTTCTGTAGTTACCCCTCAATCAGTCTCCATTGATTTTGTTCAAACTTTATATTTAATTGCCATATGGATATACCTCATGGAAAATAGGAATTTTGATTTTATGCACTGATTTTCGTAGAGATTCCGTTCTGAATCGTTTCCATCCGTGCCATTCTATATTTAGTAGAATTTTTGTAATAAAACGGAGCTTTAAGAACGTACATTTTGCCTAAATCTGAGAATAGCTCCAAAATTAAGAGAAGCTTACAAAAACACTATTTTTTAAATTGAATTTTTTTTTTCTGAAACACTATGTTAAGCTAGTTAAAATGGGGTATCTGAGGAGAAAGTAACACCATAAATAGGAGAGTGTAAGTTTATTTCAGATCAAAATTGGTTTAAGGATAGCTAGCTTATTTTTTCTAATTTTCTCATTAAACATTTTCATATTTACGATTGTCACCCAACATTTAACCACCAAATAAGTATAGTAGTTAATTTAAGCAATGAGTATATTTCCTTAATTTCAATGTGGCTTTAACATACGCCAGTCTTAAGGTACCATGTATTCAGAAATACTGAAGACCAGTTTAATTTTGAAACAACTAAACACAGAGAGCTATGAAGATTTTAAAGTGACTTCATTACTTCCAGGTCTTCCTCCAAGTGACGGTATGTAGCGAGAGGAATTCTGAGGAAGACCAGTGTGATTTATGGAACAGTATACGTTGTTTTAAAAAGGGAAGCGTTTCATTTCCGGTTATTTACTGTAGTTTTTTTAAACTAAGGAAAGAAAGTAAATTATAATTTTAAAAAAAAGGTGGTCCGTGTTATTAAGTACACTACAAATGTGTAAACAAAAATGAGTGTGGGTGCTGCTGTAAGTTGAAGGTTAAATCACATTTACGAGGTCCTTCAGCAATGATACAGAAGTATCGTAGCAAGAGTGAACTTTGAGACAGAAAAATTAAGATTTTATTCAGGTGAATTATTTAGGTATTTATTCTTTATTGGGTATTATTATTATTATTATTATTATTATTATTATTTAGCACCGCGTCATACTGCCCGTTCGGTTTATACGCTTTAAGTACTAATTACACTAATGGATTAGGAATTGGGAAGGTTGAATTAGAGGAAGTGAACCCGCATTTGTCAGTTCACCCGACTGAGATTCGAACCTCAATCTCCCCGTCCTCAGCAGTCGAGCTCAACACGACAAGCGCGTTAGCCAACTACGCCACTGAGGCGGGTTTGTATTGGGTATTCATGTAAGTATTAGTATATTTCCAAACTAAAGCAACCAAAATTTAAGGTATTTTTTAAAAATAAAAACCCTTTAATACGAAAAAAAATTATATAAAGGGATAAATAATACATTATAATTTAAATTAATTACGTTAATTAAATGAGTTAAAATTGCTGAAAGCCTAGTAATGTTTTCTCAGTATGTGGTTGACACGTTTTGATTTTAATTCATTTTTCCACCCACATCGATGGCCGCGTGGACTAAGGCGTCATTCTTACCAAATCTGGATTGCTGATTGGTGTTCAAATTCCGGTCTAATGTAATGAGGGTGGGGTTTTTTTTACTAAGTTTTGGTCTACTTCCCCTTGACGAAAATGCGGCTACATTCTCTATAAATTAAAAAGCCAGTAACAATCAGTGTTAAATACACATACACATTTTTCTTCATCACTCAGCAGCCTGTGGGCCACGTGTAAATATCGGACTCGCGGGCCGTAATTTGAAAAAGAAGCACTATTTTAAATCTTCAGTAACGTATGTACCTTAAGGGGGCCACTTACTGAGCAGTTATACCTAATTCAGACGATCAGAAACTCCACGTTAGTCAAAGTTTATTTTAAAATATGATTCATGTTAGAATGGAGGTTAAAGAGAAAGAATGTCTCTATATGTTAAAAAAAACTTGAACTTTATGTTTTATTATTTTAAAAAATTATAACATTAAGCTCAGATTTGGTGACTTAGATTTCACTTAAGATTCCATAGTTTTAGGCTCAAAATATACATCCAGTGGTCCTTAAAAGCTTTGTAGTATTCTAAACAAAGCTACAAAATAAAATTATTAGATAGCTGAGGTTTTTTTTAAGTCTTTTAAATGATATTTCTATTATAAATACAGAAGTGTGAGAGTATTTTCCTTTTAGTAGGTGATACCCTTAGTACTTAGAGTGATAGTCTTGTAAAAAAAAAATTCTATGCGTCTCCCAAATATTTCGAGATATAAGTATTTATATTAATTGCGCTAGCATGTTAGGGATTAGTAGGGAGTTTTTTAAAATTAAAAATCTAAGCAAATTTGCGTTGAGGGACAGTGGGTATCAATTTAGGTATATACCACATTCAGAATATGACAAAGATTTGGACCCCAGACCTTCTTCTCATAAACAACAACCCAGACTATATGACCCTTATATATATATATATATATATATATAGAGCTTTAGCTAAGGACCTTAAAAAGGAAAAGCAGTTTATTTCGTAATTTTCCTTTTTAAGGTCCCTAGCTAAAGCTTTATCCTGAATTCCATTTTTACACTCGGTAAACACAAGTTACTCATAACTAACTCGGGTTATTATAGAGGGAAGGCGATGAAACTGGTAGTATTTTAATAATGCAAGCTCTTCTGACGTCACACCCAAACTGAAACGTACAAGGAAATTAAAAATATTTAGTAAGGGAAGGAGAGAGAAGAATTTTTTTATTAAAATTACAAGAACTAAATTAACTTTAAATTTGCCATTATAAAAGCTAACAGACACTAAGGGATTTTAAAAGTAAGAAACAAATGAAGTTTTTATATCTAGTATTAATGTTCATATGTAAAATAATCTGAAACGATTTTAAAATGATTAAATAAGTATTAAGTGTTTGATGCTATTAAAAGTTTACCAATGTAGCAAAGCACATTTTTTTAAATTACTCGAATATACATTTTGTATCTTATAATTGTTTTTCAGACACACTTCCCATCTAGAATTCAAGATTACTATGGATATGAGATAATTAAAGCTTGGTTACTACTGATATCAAAAAAGTCATGAATATTGTTATGAAAAGAAGTATTCTATAAATTCATTAATGAGAGTTATCGACTATAGCAGGAACAGTAGATAAGTATTATCGTAGGAAGAACCTTATCTGACAAATAAAACTGTTACTAGATCTACTTTCATAAGAACCTTATCTGACAGCTAGAACAGTTACTAGATCTACTTTCATAGGAAGAACCTTACCTGACAGCTAGAACAGTTACTAGATCTACTTTCATAGGAAGAACCTTATCTGACAAATAAAACTGTTACTAGATCTACTTTCATAGGAAGAACCTTATCTGACAGCTAGAACAGCTACTAGATCTACTTTCACGTATTAATACGTCAAGTCATGTGATATGAAGCTGTCACTTTTGATAGAAATTATCAATAACCATAAAATAACAACAATAATATAGTAGAATGTCATCGACACTGTCCACAATAAAATATGTTTGTATTTTCTTTAAGGCGCTAACTAATAAACCTCTAACGTAAGTAGAAGTTGAATGTCAAGGAAAGAATATTTTAATAAAAGATAATTATGTTTACCAGTAATAATAAATGTAATTAGATTCTTATGAACTTGTGGTTAGTATCTTTGACCCCTCAAGCAAAGGGACAATACCACACATATATGTAAATATAAAAAGGTTTTAGTAATTTATTTGTTAGGAGAGGATAATCCCTTTATCTCGTAATTTATTCCTCATCAATGTCGATTTAAATAACCATAACACTCCCTAAAAAAATTGATGGTATAAATATTTTTTTAAGAATAGGACTTGAAAATTACTTTTTAATATAATTAATTTTGGATATAAATTGCATATGTCTATAGATCATCCTTACACACAAATATACTAACAAAAATAAATATATAGATTACAATATATACAATATTCAACATAAAAACATACGTACAATAATACTTGCATATTACTTACATTTTATACAATCATAATTATTTACAATATACTATATATACAATATTGTTGTAGATTCATAAATTACTAAGACATATAATTATAGATTACTATATACATTATATAATTATTATCAATTTATAATTAGTTGAAAAATGACACCTTAATGCGAGAATTGAACCCATGATCTTTGTATAAGCGTGCCAAGGCTCTGACACTAAGCTATACAGGATTCGTCCCATCCTCAGGTTCACTATTCGCTCAAGTTTTAAGGCAGAGTCTAGGATGGACGTGCGGAAAATCTTCAGCTACCCATTAATGATCAAATAATAACTCGATCTATCATACACCACAGCCGTCTGCGGTTCCCAAAGCACTTTTTCTGCCAAGAATACATTACAAGGTTGTGATTAGAGCGAGTATCAAGGAATTTATGTAAACATACATATTGATATAAACCAAATATTATATTATATAAATTAACTATAGAATTAAATTTGAATCTGATTACGTACTACAAATATGTGGTCAAAATATTTTTCTCCCGTAAACCAATTTGTTTAAATTATACTTATCTAAATTATTAATGGGATTCATTTTTATGGATATATTTTGTTAGAAGAATCACCCTACCCCACACAGAAAAATAAGACAAACAACCCTGAGGGCAATTTAAACAACAACAACAACAACAAATAACAAGCAATGTAATATTTCAAACGACGAGAGATATTCGTTGCTAAAACAATCTCTTAGTTGTTAAAACAATTACATTCTCTTTCCCCTCTCAATTTGGGGCAGTTGTAAACCCCGTATAAAAGGGAAGGCCGCTGCCTGTTTAATACGGCGTTATCAAACGCTGCAAAGTAAAGTAATTTAGAAACCGCCAGTAACGTTACAGGTACACAGATAGCAAGCAGGATGCCTGGCCCGCCTCGTCCCAAACAAACATTACAGATTATAACATCCACATACCCTTTCCTCCACGGTACACTCCCATCTAATAAACCATAGACCGTAATAGGTGGGAGCAGGTGGACTTGGGTGCTATATAGTTAAAATGTGTTGGGGCTGGTACCACCAAGTATCGTTGATACGAGGGAATATTAACCTCTTCAAAGTTGCGTGGATAAAGAAATGGGTCTTAAGGACAACTAACATTGTTTGGAATTATTTGCATCACTGGTAGGCCCAGGGATAGAGAAATCTGTCCTGCGTGGAGTAAATATTGAAACTAATGGAATCATTAACTTCACTTATTGGTGCCAAAATGTACCATAATTTGCTTGTGAATGTACAATACATAATCTGGAAGCTAGAAAAGTTACTAGATCTACTTTCATAGGAAGAACCTTATCTGACAGCTAGAAAAGTTTATGTCTAATGTTTCGTATTCATACGAGAAGTTATATGATCTACCAGGTGTCAGTTTCAATAGATATTTTCAATGTCTATATAAATAATAGTAATAAAATAAGAAAAGGTTTTCAATTTTAAACGCAAAAAAAAAGTGTTTGTATTTTATAAAAAGCTGTTTTTATGTCCAATTAGTAGAAAATCAATTGAAAAACCTCTAGGCCTAAGAGAGAATAGTGTGGTAAATAAGAAGTTATAACTAATGCGTGGCTGAGCAGTTAAAAGAGGTCTAAAGCACATTTATACAGACCATACCTGCTATGGAGGATTTATGATTGCGGTTGTTGGTGACTGGTGACCAAGTTTCAAGAGAAGGATTTTCCTTTTATTATGACCTCCCCGCGCAGAACACAACTAAGTATATTTCCAAAACACATCTCAAGCTGTATGAGCACTTTGGGGTATCGTAGTGGTAGTAAACAAGAAAATTTTATAATATAAAGCTTGATAAACTTGTTTACACAGAATTGTAAACAGTCCTCATCGACTAGTTTAAAAGAGATGGACAAGAATTTTAGTGGATAATATTTTTAATCGAATTTTATATCTGAATACAAGAGGTCTTACCAATTAGGCTTCAGATATAGTTAAAAGAGGTCTAAAGCACATTTATACAGACCATACCTGCTATGGAGGATTTATGATTGCGGTTGTTGGTGACTGGTGACCAAGTTTCAAGAGAAGGATTTTCCTTTTATTATGACCTCCCCGCGCAGAACACAACTAAGTATATTTCCAAAACACATCTCAAGCTGTATGAGCACTTTGGGGTATCGTAGTGGTAGTAAACAAGAAAATTTTATAATATAAAGCTTGATAAACTTGTTTACACAGAATTGTAAACAGTCCTCATCGACTAGTTTAAAAGAGATGGACAAGAATTTTAGTGGATAATATTTTTAATCGAATTTTATATCTGAATACAAGAGGTCTTACCAATTAGGCTTCAGATATAATTAGTTTTTTAAAAGGACTTGAGTTTTCTCTCCTCATTTTAAGTAAATGCTGGTTTATATTCTAATTAATTTACCCTCAACTTCATATCATACTGAGGAATAAATTTGGTTCCATAATTATTATCACTGTTCTTAGGCTCATTTATGTGCATAAATTAATTGGTGATTAGTAAGTACACTTTCCAACTCTTAATGTAGGAATTTTCTGAAAACGCTAATTATCATAAATAATAATTGAAATAACTTATGTTAAGATAAATGAAAACTAATGAATAGTGTTCTAATCTAACCAATCAATAATTATTTATGTTTAAAAATCCAATCCCAGTGGATTGGCATCTCCTGACTCTGTATATAAAGCAAAGGGTTGGGGTTTGGTCTCCGAGGAAGTGTAGGGGATGTTTTATACCCCTTTATTTACAAGAGAATGCTGATGTATTTATTACCTAAAATTCACTCTCATACTTGTTAGTTTATTGAGTCTTACTACCAATCCGTGGCATACTCATATTAATCAACCTGATGGGGTAGGGATGTGTAGAGTATAACTTAGATGAAATACACCTGCATTTGAATGGAGGGAGATTGAAAAACAATTTGGGAATACCACCTTTTTACATTCGGCTGAAATTCAAACTTAAATCACCTTGTTAAAACAAACGAGATTAGGTGTGTCCGATATATAGTCCACATGTTCACATATTCGTGTTTATCCTTAATCATTGGCTACAAAAAATATTTAGCTACAATTTTAAAAGTAAGTAAATAAAACTTATAACAAAGGTTATTTTCATAGCCTATCTTTTTAAGCTTTTTTGGGGAAATGATATTATGTGAAAGTGCTTAATTTTAATTTAAAACGTTAACTAATAAAACTAATTTAACAAAGATTATATTTTAATGACTTATCTCTCTTAGTTTTTTGAAGACTTATTTTGACCATTTATATGACGGCCCTAACTCATTGTAATAATAAATGTTAATGTCTTTGAATACGTTTAAAACTGCGTTTCCTAACTGTTATAAAACTCATTTTAGATTCTTCTCCGTGTTATAATTCAGCCTTTGTTTATTTTCACACCCTATTGAAAAAAAAATGAAAGAATTATATTTTTTTTAGAAACCATTTATGTATTCATCTGTTCTCCTAAAAAAAATACTTTTTTGCTGATATCTGTAAGAAAAGAGATTATAACTCAATTTTCTCCCGACGAAAGGAAAGAAGTTATTATGTGGGGTAAGCGAGATTTATAGAACTTTCAACACAACTTTTTCTATGAATTGAGTACACCATTTTACAGAGTTTTATTTTTTACTCAGTAGGAACGAAAGGACTTAACGAAACTTTTATATAGTGTTAAAAGAAAAAGAAACTTTAAAAAATACGAATAATTATCACAACTATATAAATACAAACTGTTCATAATTTGTCATGCAAAACCAGACTTTTTTTTTTAAAAAAAGGGCCCTTTTCATAAAATATGAAAATGTATATTTTATTTGTGAATCGTATCAAATTTAATATCAACTTTTCCTGCGCTGGTAGTTAATTCTAAATATCTTTCTCTTATCAATCAAAAAATATGCCTAACAGGAAAATAGAATCAAAAGAGACTTAGTAAATTTATAAGGCTCTGGTTTTAGAAAATATTTGAGTGTTTATTTTCATCGGATATCACAACCAATTCGAGCTATATTATTATAATTATTATTATTTAGCCCCACGTCTTACTACCCATTCGGGTTATACGCTTTAAGTACTAATTACGTTAATAGATTTAGGAATTGGGAAGGTTGAATTAGAGGAAGGGAACCCGCATTTACGTGGAGGGAGAGTGGAAAACCATTTGGAGAAAAACCACCCCCAGTTCACCCGACCGAGATTCGAAACTCGATCTCCCCGTCCTCAGCTGTCGAGCTAAACACGACTAGCACGTTTGCCAACTACGCCACCGAGGTGGGTTCGAGCTATATAAATATATAGTAATTACGCTATTGTGGTAAGAATAAGGGAGGTAAAATTTGTAGAAAGTTTTGTAGGCAATTACCTGAGAGGTGGGTGTAGAACTATTTAGAAAAACCAGACTAAATACACCCTACCAGGATTACAACCCCAATAACCCCCGTCATAGGCAGTCCAATATATTTGAATAGCGACTTTTAGATCATTGGTAGTAAGCCTTTACGTTATGCGGCACGGCGCATCTGATTTTCTGAACTTTTCGCGGGTATATATATATATATATATACATAATTTATTTGACAAATATATTAAGTCACACTGTCTTAATAAAATAATATTATTTGATTAAACATTTAGAAAAAAAAGTATGACAATATATGATTTTTAAAGTAATCAATGAACTGCAGTTCCAAACAATTCCTTAAATTAAAATCTGAAAGATGAGTTCTATATTTCATTTCTACAATCTTCACTATGAAGAATGCTGGTTCGCACAGAAAATATTATTCAAAATACGATTTATTCTTAATCGCTAAGATATTTAGCAAAGGAAGTGTGTGCTCTACTGGTTTACAGGAATTGTTATTTGTATGGCAAGTCTTGAAGGATAAATTGTTTTGTAAAGTCAGTTCACCATAGGAATTGTTTTCTGAAAGGCGTTTTTCCCTAACAGAAATCTATTATATAGTAGGATATTGGTAGGAAAAAAGATCTTTCAGAGAGTAATTCCTACCGTGGATGGAGTATATCTCCGATATCTCTGATTCCAATTATTCGGCATTTGTTTCAGACATTTTATTAATATAAATTTTGAATGATGCTGATATCCGTGATATTAAATGGATTTTCAATTAAATATATAAGGAGCTCGATTTCACGAAACTGCACAAATCTTTGATAAATATATCACAGAACTTTTATAAATCTCAACCATATAATTTGCTATTAAACAACAGTTTCTTGTTAATTATTGACATGTTTGTAAGATGTGTAAACAGATGTTGTCTATTTTTCATTTTCAAAGGGAACTAAATTTCATTATTAATGGGTGCAAGCAAAATGGCCCAACGAGCACACAGTTGGCGACCCCTGATTTTGACCATTTTACCACCAAAAATGTTACTGTTAGTTTGTAAGTCAAAATTTGAAATAGAACCAGGTTTTAAAAGTATATTCCTATGTTTCAAGAACATAGATTTGTTTTTAAAAGATGCTCTACCATTGAGATATGTTATTATTATTATTACTATTAGCACCGCGTCTTACTACCCGTTCGGGTTATACGCACTTACGCTAATGTGTAATGGTAGGGTTATGAAATGGAGGACCTACAGTTTAACGTGGAATCCGAACCACGGTGGCGGCCTGGCATTCCACACATTCACAAGATGTCTTGTCAGAGATGAAGGAAGGGTTTGGAAATCAGATAAATCTGTGCCGGGACCGAGGATTGAACCCCGGTTGAGATATGTTGATATATCTTTAATGTTTTAAATTAAGGGCTTATATAAGGACACAGAAAATCATAAAATAATTTAAATTTATTTTAAAAATAGCTATATCTGCATACGGTCATTGAACCGGATACCATGTTTAACGTAATTTAATTTTATGTTTACGAAAAGGTACATAATCCGAACCACATATTAATCCAAACAAATTGTGACCTAGCATAAAATGGTAGCCAATATATATGATCCGACAAAGTGGGGGAATAAAAACATTCAACTTTTCATGACGTCTTCTTCTGAGGATATCAATCTTGTCTGGCGGGTGGTATCACCTTGCAATGGAAGGGACAGGACAGATTACTACCCACACGAGAATGTGGCCCGGTAAAAGCCACCTGACAAATAGGGTGAGATCGGGACGGGCTCCTTGAGATGAAGACGGATGGTTTGCGGGGTGAAGGGAGGTTTTCATCCTGTTTTGCCACCGAGACTCGGAGAAAAAAATTTGATATTTTTATAATGTGGTTTTTTTAACCTCTTTAAAAAGAGAAGCGATAGTTAGTGGAATGCACTATGAGGTCGTTATGTAAATGTCGCGTCTTTCGTTACCATGGTAACGAGCAAACAAGGTACACTTCGTTTATCCTGAGAGGAATCAGTTTCACCTTAAATGACCGTATCTTGTAAGTAATACTCTACGACCTTTTAGATAATACAATGTTTTTACGGTCAACATTAATAACACACTACCATGTTTTAAATGTCATTTTATAGGCATATATCTAATGTGATAGCTGTATAACATATGAATTGACTAATGCATACAAAAAAGAGAATCTGGTAGCTGTTCTAGCTGTCAGATAAGGTTCTTCCTATGAAAGTAGATCTAGTAACTGTTCTAGTCGTCAGATAAGGTTCTTCCTATGAAAGTAGATCTAGTAACTGTTCTAGCTGTCATATAAGGTTCATCCTCTGAAAGTAGATCTAGTAACTGTTATAGCTTTCAGATAAGGTTCTTCCTAAGAAAGTAGATCTAGTAACTGTTCTTGCTGTCAGTTAAGGTTCTTATTATGAAAGTAGATCTAGTAACCGTTCTAGCTGTTCAGATAAGGTTCTTCCTATGAAAGTAGATCTAGTAACTGTTCTAGCTGTCAGATAAGGTTCTTCCTATGAAAGTAGATCTAGTAACCGTTCTAGCTGTCAGATAAGGTTCATCCTCTGAAAGTAGATCTAGTAACTGTTATAGCTTTCAGATAAGGTTCTTCCTAAGAAAGTAGATCTAGTAGCTGTTCTAGCTGTCAGATAAGGTTCTTCCTATGAAAGTAGATCTAGTAACCGTTCTAGCTGCCAGATAAGGTTCTTCCTATGAAAGTAGATCTAGTAACTGTTCTAGCTGTCAGATAAGGTTCATCCTCTGAAAGTAGATATAGTAACTTTTGAATCAGCTATGTGAGACTTTTGCTCTGCACATTTCATTACATCTATCAGTCTAACCAGACCCATAAAGACCCAGTACATCAGTTCAGGCCCCACATACGTCCGATGGCTAGCCACGGTTCCTTGGTCCACCGCAGGATAACTTGGACAGAGAAATAACGACGAAAGAAAAACACATTTCTGTTAATGGCTCCAGGTGTGAGGGGGTGGCCTCCCCTAATTAGTCGGACAGGGTTGTTTCTCTCGCTGTCCTACCCCTTGGTAACATGTGCTTGGAGTAGTCAAGTCTGTGGGGAATAAACTCTGCCAACTGGACCTGGCACTGTTTTTACTAGTTTTAAATACACACTGTAGTGACTAGCAAGCTTTTTTTTACTTTTTGTTGTTGTTGTTGAAATGGGGGATAGAAAGTATTCGTTTAGCACCATGTCCTATTACACGTTCAGCTTAAAAATAATTAAGCTTATAGTTATAAGGATTATAAATTTTATATTTTTAGTAAACGTACCCACATTTTCCAGGGGGGAGAGTCAAATACCATTCTCAGTACACCCAACCGAAATTAGAACCTCGATCTCCCCGTAATCGGTAGTCTAGCTTACTGTGAGAGTAGCGCATTAAACCATGTGGCCACTGAAATGGGTGTCTAAGGTGTTTATTGATTAAGAGTGCTAATTGGCTCACAAATTGTGGATTGAAATTAGTCCAAAATTGCTTTTCTAGTTTCAGTGAGACATTTTTTTTCTTTTTACTTTCATATGCAAATAATATTTTGTCATCGAAAATAATTTCAATCTTAACGCTTCTATAAGTTTCCTGATCCATTCAGTCACTAGTCTGGTTCTAATTATTTGGGAAAACCTATAATTTTATATTAGCTCTAGTCATAGTCCGGTGACCTCGTGGTCTAGGGGTAAGGTGTTGGACTTCTGTGCTGGGATCCGGGGTTCAATGCTCGGTCCCGACACAGATTTATCTGATTTACAGATCCTTCTTTCGCCTCTGATAAGACGTGTATTAATCACAGCTTGTGAATGTGGGGAATGCCAGGCCTCCACCGTGGTTCGGATCCCACTGTTAAACTGTAGGTCCTTCATTTCATCTCACATCACCCCACCATTAAACATTAGCGTTCGTGCGTATCACCCGAACGCATAAGAAGACGCGGTGCTAGTTATGATAATAATAATAATAATAATAATAATAATAATAATAATAATAATAATAATAATAATAATAATAATGGGCATAGTCATGAACAACCCCTGCAAGGTCGGAAATGGATTTATTCCACACGAGGCTTGGATAAAAATTAAAAAAAACTATAACTTTTGAAATATGCAAAGTAAAACATGAATAATTTGTCTCCCAAGAAACGTTTTTTAAATTTGGATTTGATATGGGTATAACCCACTTCTGTGGCCACGTGATCTAACGCGATACACTCGCAGTAGACTAGACTGCTGATTACGAAGAAATCAAGGGGTCTTATCTTGGTTGCATGTACTAAGGGTAGTTTTCCAAAATGGTTTTCCCCCCCTCTCTACATGCAAATGTGAGACACCAATAAAATTAATATACACTCCCTAATCCCTAAAACCACTAGTGTATAGCCCAAACGGGAACTAAGAAGCTTTGGTGAAATAAATTATAAGATTAGTTTGAACATTTTTATACATATATTTTTTAATCTACGGGCCAATAGCATCTCCTAGTTATGTTTGGTGATGTTCTGGAGTTGTATATTGGGAATATCGATCTACAAACTACCCGGTCTTGAAGAGCACACCCCTACTGGCCTTGAAATCTGTGTAGTTACATCAGTTACCATTCACAGACAATTTGATAATATTGGTCACATGTACAGCACAACGTTAGTCAATTTTACATGCGTATGTAAATAAAAATACTTATTTTGTATTATTTAATAAGATATTTATTCATTTTGCAAAATCCGAGACAATATTAAGTATTTAATAATATATATTATATGGAACAGCTATTTACTATATCACAAAATAACTTCGTGTGAAGGGATCAGCTACCCCACAGGGCTGGTCGACCTGTCTTAAGGCGTTATACCCCCATTAAACTCTATCACCCTTAGTAGCCAGGTGCTAAAATCCTGACCGAATTTACTGATATGAGTCCAACGTCCAACACCTCAACATAGTTATTAGAACTTGTTCCAATAGAGCTAGGGGTCCCATTCCTGACATAGTCGAATATCTATTATTGATAAATTATCTTATAGGAAATTGAATGCGGGGGGTTTCTTAGTATTAGGCTAGTTTGTAGGTCGTATGTTAATATAATAAGTGGGTTCGAAAAGTGCACGTAATATACACCCAATAAAAACTAATCTCTGTAGTTGGTTTTATCAATTGTTTTCATAATTCCAGGCAAGCACCGGTGCACTTTCTCTTACCAACTTTCCTGATCATTAAGAAATTATATTTCTGTATTTAAGCTAGTGTACTTCGCTGATAACCTAAACACTACGTGTGAATATAAATATATCCCTGCTGAGCTGAGCACCGATGTGTCCCATTACTGAGTACAGTCTGAAATGTGAGCTAATGTCCTCTTGGAAGGTCAAACCACTGCAGTTTAAAACGTACCCAAGAAGACTGACTACCAGTTGTGAGATATTAGTCTTGTGTTTCCTCATTATTTCGCTGCAGACCTACATGTTGTTATGAGATTTAATTGAACGTAAAACTAAGGTTATAAACGACTTATTTTATTACAATAAATATATTAATCTATCAGAAATTTAGGTAATCGTTTAATAAAGTGTAGGGAATGCCAGGCATCCACCGTGGTTCGGATTCCACGTTAAACTGTTGGTCCTCCATTTCATTTCACTATCATTCTACCATTACACATTAGTGTAAGTGTGTATAACCCGAACGGGTAGCAAGACGCGGTGCTAATAATAATAATAATAATAATAATAATAATAATAATAAAGTGTACTCACGTTTTCACGCATAAACTAAGAGAAAACAAATGTTTTAATTGACTTGTGAAAACTATCTTCAATCAGTTTTACATACCAGAACTCCAAATCCAAACCTACTCATTGCAGGTGATTTTTGGCAATGTATAATTGAATCAAGTTTAATAATTATAATAAATAACACAATAATACATTATCATTGACATACAACAAACTTCAAATGTATGGCCATAATAATATGTATAAACTTTGTATAAAATGATGTTTCTAACATAAAAATTGTCAATCCATCCCAAGTGTGTGAGATATTGCAGCTACGTGCTCCATATTACATGTATTGCAATTCAGGAGTGTAACAACTTGTTGATCTATTTTCCTCTATTCATACGTCAATTCAGGTGTACCTGAGCTGTTATTTTTGGTAAATATTATAAACTATAAAATACCACTTGAATTACAATAAAAAGTTTCCATGTCCAATAAAAAGAGGGGTTTATATTTTTAAGGCCCTTTTTACTAAAATTGGACTGTATAAACGTATGTTTATTCAACTATTAAATTTGGTAGAACATTATTATTATTAGCACCGCGTCTTACTACCCATTCGGGTTATACGCACTTACGCTAATGTGTAATGGTAGGGTGATTGTGAGATGAAATGAAGGACCTACAGTTTAACGTGGAATCCGAACCACGGTGGAGGCCTGGCATTCCCCACATTCACAAGATGTCTTGTCAGAGGTGAAGGAAGGGTTTGGTAATCAGATAAAT
>CABFVZ010002872.1:54896-73925 GCA_902151445.1 Timema monikensis | reverse complement strand
CCCCCCCCTTCTCTCCTTTCCACCTGGTCTTAGCCCCTTCAGACCTCTCTTTCTCTTTACTTTTAACTTGTATGGGTGAGCACCTTTGCGGGTAATTTGTATTATGAATTGCTTAACATTATACGGGGTGCGCCCGCACTGTTTTCACATAGTCGGTGAAGGGTGGATGGGTAACTGGGGTGGAGGAGGAGGTAGGTGAAAAGGTGGAGGTGAATTGGAGAGTGATGTTGTTTAAAAGAGCATAGCGCACAGCTTAGAGTGGAGGAAAAGTGGAGGGTTCAAAAACTTTGAAACTTTCAAGAAAGATGGAAGGGGTAAGTGATTACGAACGAAAACAAAATAAAATTCTTTAAAGTAATGTTTGAGAAGATTTAATTTTTAAATTTATAAACTTCACTGGTCGTGTGGTCTAACGTGCTACTTTCCCAGCGCTCTAGATTTCTAATGACGGGGAGATCAAGGTTCGAATCTCAGTCAGTGTACTGAGGGTGGCTTTTCCCAAATGGTTTTACACTCTCCCTCTCCGTAAATGAGGGTGCACTTCCTATAAATATAACCTCACTAATCCCTAAAACCAGTAATGTTACTAGTACAAAAGCGTTTAACATGAACGGGTAGTAAGACGCGGTGCTATTAAACAAAAAGAAGATATGAATACACTACTGTATTTCTTATTGAGACGGCAGTTTTGAAACTTTAAAACGATTAAAAACGTTCTCTGATCTCAAAACTTAGACATTTCACGTCAAAAGTCTGTAAGGGTTAAATTATTTCATTTTTAAAATTTTAAATAACTCATTTAAGCTAATGAAAATTAAAAGTTTTTTTTATCCATCCTTTTTCTTATATTTGGTCGTGGTCCATATATCTAGAAAACAATCCATTTCTCAAAAGACTCGTGATTTTTGGACGTCTACAATGACTCTGTAGTTCCGGTAGGTGACACCCTTAGGAATATCACCAACAAATAGTCATAAATGTTTAGTAAAAGGTTTTAATTTGTCCTTTTTGTGCAACATTTTACTAATATTTCAAGCTATAAACACATTTACACTGGTGGGATTGGGTGTATATAATTAAAGGAAATGTACACCCACATTCGCGTGGAGAGACGGTGGAGAAACAATTAAGAAAATAAAATTTCAGAAAACCAGACTGAAACTTTAACCCCAGCACTATCATCTATTGCAATAGTGACGACCTAGTCAATATGACCACCGATGTGGGTTTAAGGCTAATTTTGAAATACAAAACATGTTCCAAGTTAGTTTAAACTTGAGATAGAATATCAGTTGGAATGTGAAAATAAACGAGAATCTACAAAGTACATTTACAAGACTTTTGTTTTATATACTGGAATTAATTATTTTTTAATACTTTATTAAACTTTAAATTAACGACATAGTTAGAAACACGAGTTTAAATTTACATTCCCATAAAATTCTAGAGATGATTTACTAGCTTAACCATTATTTGGGTTATATAGTTTAAAAAATATCTAAAATATTTAGAAGGTATTGGTGTTTATTGAACATAATATACATTTTGTTAACAAAACTTTAAACTCAACAATCCCCGACGTTAACTTTTTGTTCTCCTAATTCTTGTTCAACCAAAAACCTCAATGGTTCCATCTTGAAAGAAAAAAAATCACTTTAAGAAGAAAAACGAAAAAAAACTATCGAAAAACTCGATTTTAAATTCAATTCAGAAGTTGCTATCCCTGGTGTTGCATATTCATGAAAAAAAAAAGTAAGTCAAAAAGTTATTCTTTTGGTTGTTCCTCCCCAACCCTTTGCCCTATATATATATAATTTTTTTTTCCATACTTCGAGGACAGCTGTTACATTTGTAATTCTTTTAAAAGAAAAACAATCTGAAAACATTCCAAACTGACAAAAGAATTTGCAGCTTGGAGACGCTCAAATATTTTACTTATCCCGCACGCTTTGTCAATAGCAGACTGGCTACTAAACATGGAGAATGTTACAGTTCTATGTGGTAGCCATTTTGTTTAAGATCCTATTCCCTTTATGGCAGGCAGGATATAGGTTCATACCCAGAGGAGAATATTTGTCCTTAAGGTTGCTGAGATTTTGACAATCAGATGCTGTTGTAGGTTTTAATATTGACCAAACCTTTGATAGTTCATGAGATTGTTATTTACTGGAATGAGTGAAAAACTATTTTCTATGGACATATACATATATAGACTTGCAAAAATAGTTTAAAAGTTTACATTTTCCACTATGAAATTTTGTGTTGATTGTTTAAACCTAAATTTTACGGGAAACTAAAAATACTTGGTATTGGAGCGTGGGAGAGATATTTGTGAATCGAACCAAGTAATTTCATAAGGGGAGTTGCAACATGTTGTGTTGTCATTTGTATTTTTCTCCTTCCCTGTTTATTCTCCTATTATTATTATTATTATTATTATTATTATTATTAGCACCGCGTCTTACTACCCGTACATTCACTTTTCTAATATTATAGATTATTTCATAGAAAACAGTGTTCGTTTATATTTATTTCACCAGATTTAAAAATATATATATTTTACCTGATTTAAATATATATATATAAATTATACAACTACATTAAATGTATTTAAAAATCTGATCAAAATCTTTAACACACATAAAATATACAGATCAATTAGAAATATATGTACTTTTATGGTTCATGCATGGATCTATATAAAAAAAATATTCAACTTGAAAAAAAATATATATATTACAAATATTACTCTATATTGCCAGAATTCTAAAAAAACTCAATATTTGCATTCAAACTACAGTAAATTACGAACAAGACTCGAAGAAAGAAATTTCTACTCGCATCCCCCTAATAAAACAGCACCTTTTTTTTAAGATAACATAAAATGTGTATTTACTGACAGAATAAATCCACGTTTTTCTGCCCACAATACATAAATACAACTTTATAAGTAGCATGTAAATATATGTTCAGTACAACGGAAAAATGTTTAATTCACACTTTTACTCCGATAATTAATCAATGTTAATTTATTTCAAGTGTAAACACTTGAAGATAGTTATTATAAAACATGCCTTTAGGAGTAAACATAACGGTTGAACCTGTTTTCGATGTATTTGAATCTCATTTGGGATTGTATACCCGCCATTTTACAACACTAGTAACACCATGTATGTGGCCAAGTTGTTTATGCACACACATTCGACTTCAAACATATATGGAGAATATGATTTACTGCACTGGGTTTACAGAGCTAACACAAAATAGCATATTAAAGTAGGAGGGATGTTACGGGGGTGGGGGGTGGAACATGATTTACAGCACGTCATAAATTGGTTTCTGTAAAAATTATTCTTTTGAATAGTTGAAAGTAATAGACACCCCAAAATGATCCCATAATTTAGTTAGACCCGGTGCGATATGTATTGTACACTCCATTTATATCGAAAGGTCTTATTACACTATGATTCTATGTTATAAAGTGCACCAAAGTGGAACCAAGCAAGGTAGCAGTCTTACCTTGACTGGTAACACCATGGCCCTATATTATAAGCTACACTATAATGGAACCAAGCAAGGTAGTAGTCCTACCTTGACTGATTACACTATGGGCCTATATTATAAGCTACACCATAGTGGAACCAAGGGAGGTAAGCTTGTTCTCGAATAATCAAGCGAAGTGTACAGTCCTGCCTAATAAATGTGACCAACTTTCCAGCCAGAAAGAGCGAGGTAAACGTTTCTAAATGTTTGAATGATCGTGACTGTACTTGTAGAGTAGATATTATGTTTAACTTTGAGTTATGATCGTGCGTTTGCAACGCTCAAAGCCATGCCTAGTAACAATCACGCCCTGTCAAAATGCGAGGGAAAACACGGAAAGTTCGGAGATCTAATTTCTGCGTGATTTTCAAAATAATATAGAAGAGAGTTATAATCCCTTCGGGGCTTGTTTAATTACTTCCCACACATGATGTATATATCACCTCATCATATCTCCTCTACATGGACATAACACTCAGAGCATTAGTATATAAGGCCCCAGGTATGATTCCCGTTGTTAGGTGGATTATTTTTTTAAACGAAATACACGTTTTACTTTCTCTCGACACCTCGGAGAGAAAGTATTGTGATCATCCAAAAATCAAACTCAAGATTTTAACAAATGTCGACTTTTCATGACGCCCCGAAACAAAAAACAAAAATTGTTTGCGTAATGCAGTCTGTCTGTCTGTCTGTACCTTGGGCTAGAGCCGAAACTATTTTACTGATTGGGTTAAAACTTGGTATCTGGGGTTTTCATAAGGTCCCTCTAGTTTTTTTGATTAAATATCTAACTCTAAAATTAAGGGTAATTTACTGAATGGCGAAAAGGGAGAAAATATATTTTCTTAAAATTTGATCGAATGATTTTGATTAAATTTTATATTCAAGCACTGTTTATCATTATAAACAAAATGGTAATTGTGATTTCTGTATGAAAATGACTTTGAGGGTAATTTATATCGGGGAAATTTTCCAATTTTCATCATTTTTCCACAACTATTTGAGATACCAAATGACTTATCATAATAAAGTTGTAGTTCTATTAAAGATAAACAGCTTTTATTTGAATTATATTTTTATAACATAGATAATTTCTGAGTTATAATCAAATATATATACTTTTTAATTCAGGTATTTGACAATGAATTCTATTCTTGTGCTATTTGGTTGAAAAAAATGATCCTATTTTCTCAATGTTTCTGTAACAGTGTATATTATTACATTTATGCTCTTTGGTGGAGTGTTTCTACAACAGTGTATATTATTTATTTTCACAAATTTAACAAGTATTTAGTATACTTCTATATTCAAATATTAAAGAGAAAGAAAGTTTGTGCGATCCATATTTCCATTTATTTTAAAAATTGTTCCGTTAATTTTACGTTATAATAAGTGTGTGAAAAAATTGAAATTTGTCCTTGTTTAATGAAAAGAAAAAATTAGAGTAAAAAACCATTCACTCCTGTATGGGTTGCTAAAAAGATATTAACTTATATTTAGGTAAAGTATATATCTCTAATTTTGTCAAAAAGGACTGTACAGAAGTGTACGGCTTAGTGAAAAGTCTGTGAAGCGACATTTAGCCTTCCGACGGTCAAAGGTTCCTTACACCTGGCTTAAGATATACTTTTTTCAATCTTTACTTGAAAATGACTCATTAAAATTAGATGTGACCTGTTGGTCTAAGGGTAAGGTGTCGGACTTCTGTGTTGAGGGTCCGGGGTTCAATCCTCGGTCCCGGCACAGATTTATCTGATTGCCAAACCCTTCCTTCACCTCTGACAAGACGTGTATTAATCACAACTTGTGAATGTGGGGAATACCAGGCCTCCACCGTGGTTCGGATCCCACGTTAAACTGTAGGTCCTCCATTTCATCTCACAATCACCCTACCATTACACATTAGCGTAAGTGCGTATAACCCGAACGAGTAGTAGTAATAATAATAATAATAATAAATAAAATTATATCTGGCATAATTATAAAAAAAAAATATGAGAAATTTTAACCTGAATTTTTAATATTTTGTATTTTCTTGGTAAACTATCACTTAAACGAGTATTTACAAGCTTTTAACCTACCGTAGCCTTCATCTGTGGTAATATGAACTAAATGTCAATCTCGCCTAATCGGTGGCAGGGAGGTCTGGGTACAAATCCCGACGACGTGGACAAAAATGGGTTTGTTTACCTAAAGTGTTTTCTTCTAATCACCCCATGCAAATATGAATAAATTTTGTCTAAAATCCTACCTTCCACGTTCCTACTTTATGGGTGTAAGTATTCAGATATCCAGGACAGGTAATAAATCCCGGTAGAAGGGTCGATAACCATTGATATATCTATATAATGGGGTTGGTATATGCTCGGTATTGTTATGAGGGGAGGGGGGAAATGATCTAAGAAAAGAATACATCATGATTGAACCTGATAGGGATTCGAACCCCAATCTACTTGTAATCGGCAACATTGTGTAAAGCTATAGTAACCCCTTGGAACACGCAAACACACCTTAGCGAATATATTGTTAGTATTAAGGTTTCGGAATCGCGTGGTTGAAAAATGTAAGAACTATAACTGATAAATGTGAGAACTGTAACTGATACATGTAAGAACTGTAACTGAGAAATGTGAGAACTGTGACTGATACATGTAAGAACTGTAACTGAGAAATGGGGACGTGTGTAGTGCTTCCCTTATATCCGTTCTCCATTGACGTGGAAACCTGGCGCCTATAACAGCGGCAACCCGCCGAGACTGACAACAACGTCACTATTGGTTGGTAAGTCAACAGTTCACTAATATAACCCAGCACACACACACACGTACTAAAGGGAAAGGGGGGGTGCAATAACAAAGAGGACGGCTCTTACTGGACAAAACAAGCCGACAAATATTAATTCCCTCCGATTTCCAATCGATACAACTTTTAATTGAATTCCCGACGAGTGTTTTGTGATTTTGGTTTGATTCGGTTGAATTTTTTGGTGTTTATTTTTCCAGCCTACTAATGGGATGGACTGTACACACTATTCTCTTATAAAATAGACCTCCGATACGAGTTTAAGACCCATCTTGGTGGTTGCATGGTCTAAGGCATCACTCTTACAATAGACTGGACTGTCAGTTACGGGGAGATGTGTCTGAACTAGGTTGATTGTATTAAGGGTACTGTACATTACCAATTAATTCTACCTTCCTTATTCTTATCTCACTATTGTAAATATGAGGACCAACCAAACATGTAGTAGAAAAAAGTTTGTAATTTGAAAACTATTTACACATCAAGCCTGTGTTATCTGAACGTACCTAGGTTTTGTTTGAACAGAAGATATGAGAACTTGTTGTGTATGGGATTGTAGGGTGTGATTTTGGTGGCTACTAATGATAAAAGGGGCCTATGTCCACCGTGATGCAAACATTCTGAGAATACAAATAAAAGGTACGATGCACCGTATAGAATGTTACTCTCTGTTTTATCTTAAAATAGAGAAATTTACTAAACTCGTAATATTTGTGAAGCGGAATAATATAAATTGTTGCAGAAACACTCGAAATAGTGTTAATAAAATAATATACACTCTTACAGAAACAGTAAGTAGAGAGGAGCATCTCTACCCATCAAAGAGCATTACAATCGATTTCACATTCCATAAAAAAAACATTATTTCCCTGGAGCTCAAAAACTTATAATTCTATACAAAAATATTTCTTATAAAACTTGCTTATTTTTAACAGTAGTACAGCTTTACATTAATAAGTTAATTCGTATCTTATTCAGGGACAGTGGAAAAAGGACAGTGTTTCTGTAGTTTTTATAGCAATACATTTTTTGTTCAAATTAAATAAAACATTTCTCCAGTATGAAACCTAGAGTTTAATTTTCTTCCCACGATGATATCAACAGTTGTTGAATATTTGTTATGAGCATAGCGGCATTATCTAACAAACTTTTTAAATGAAGAGAAAAAGTTTTCATTGAATTCCAGGACACCCTCGACAGATATTCATATAGTCTTGTATAACTTAAAATACTTTTTTGGTTATAAAATTTCTTTGAAAAGTTCTGAAATCAAATTCCAACCAAAGATATATTTTTTTACCAATAAGATTGATCATATTAATAGAGATTTCGGAATAATTTATTTAAAGGTATGACATTATTATTACTACTATTACCATTTGTTTTCATTTAAATATTAATGAATTTTAGTGAAATAAAAAAATCCTTATATAATTTTAATTTAATTTTATGTATTTAACTTACACTTTCTGAACCTACTGAATATATCAGAACATGATTTATAAATCAAAGGCTGATTTTGATTTGTATAACAATTTATAAAATATAAACATAATTTTGTACGGTCAACTTTATTAACTTTTACTATATTAATATTGTTATTTTATAATAGTGGTAATATCTATCAAAAGTAACAACTTCCGTTAACATTTCTTAACGTATGAATATATTAAAACTGTGTTAGTAACTTGAGTAACTATCAGATACTGTTTTTCCTAACAAAATTAGGCTATAATTTAAATATATAGCAGACACAGCACCCAACCTCTGACCGTTAATTTATCACCATGAAAGATGAAACTCTAGCTTCCACCTATATTTAATGTTTCGCCACTGCCAGGGATAGAACCGGGGACCTTTAGCTCGGTAAACAGACACGTTAATGAATGAGTTATGGTAACCGAGTGAATTCCAAATGATTATATATTTCAGTTCCTTCACGCCACCGAAGAATCAAACTGGGTCCTTTCACCCAAGAGTCGGTTGGTCACTATCCTAGATTCTACCATGTAATATTTTGGACCACATCCGAGACCTTAATGCATTTCTTCTATGAGTACAATAATACACGCTCACACCCATTTATTTAATAGGTGTTCTGTCTTTCGACAGGACCGTTTCCTTGTCCAAATTGAGTCTCCTAGAATGTCCTATTATAAGCTTCCCTTTATATATCCTGAAACTTGATCTTCTTTCTTTGTTTGAGGTCTTCAATCAGTTGCACTCCTCATCTTTTGTCTCTTTTTCTCTTCCGTCTTGCCTTCTATGACGTCACTCAATTGTATACTAATTTTACATTTACAACATATATTTTTACAGTACTGTAATTATTTTTAGCTACAGGAAAACAAATTATATACTACAACGACATCTATTATCAATGCTGCAAACTATTATCTTGTGGACCAATAAATTATTTGTAATTTGACTTATTTTGTTTTTTCACCCCTTTTTCCGAAAAATGTGTTCGGACTATTCAAAATTTTGGACTACCGGGGTTCACCCTAACTGGGTTTTACTGTATTTGATATTTTAATAATAAGTTTTCATGTGGAGATGAGTGGTTTGTTAAACTAAAAGAATCTGTTCTGAAATCTCCGAATTAAAAGTTTGAATAACATGTCATTGGTTATCAAAGAGAAGCTTTCCGTTCTGTTGATTATTGAAATCTTGATTGGTCGCCATGACTGAGAGGGACAATGGGGGGGGNNNNAAAGGAAGCCTTTCCTTTTGGTGAATATTGAAAACTTGATTTGGCCGCAAGGCGGAGGGGGGAAAAGGGGGGGGGGGGACACAATATTGAGAAGAGGAGTTTTATCGGTGTCGACTTTTATATATTGAAAAAAAAAATTCAATCGGATAAAAAAAAAGGGGGGGTAGGGACGTCGTTTTCGTGTTGAGAGAAATAAAGTTTTTAACTGCCTCCATTTATTTTCAATTTCGAAAGTAATTATTTTCAATAGTAGTAAAAAAAAAGATTCGTGTAGATACGACGTGGAAGAGAACATGAGTAATATTTTATGAAAGTTTTCTTTACTGTTTTTTTCATAATTATGTCTGATTGGTGTTTGTGGTGTTTGTGGTTGGGGGAGAGGGGAGAGATTAGGGGGGCAGGGATAATTATAGAATCTATTCAGGAAGGTCAGGGATCAAATCCAAGCTAAGGCGTACATGGTTTATCAAAAATTGTTTTAAACTCTCTCTCTCTCTTTCTCTCTCTCTCTTTCTCTCTCTCTCTTTCTCTCTCTCTCTTTTTCTCTCTCTCTCTTTTTCTCTCTCTCTCTCTCCAAATAATATGAATAACATTTCCTCTAATTTAAACCTTCCTCATTCATTCTCAACTATCGTAATTAAATGCAGCTAATCCAGATGGGTAGTAAGCTGCGTTGAAAAAACAAATACAATTTAAATTAATTTTATTCATTTTGACGTGATGAATAGTTAGAGCTTAAAAATGATTCTAAATAACCCGACTAACAGAGTTTTATAAATGGTTTCATTAAATTGTAATGTTAACTACAACGTATATGCTAGTTTGAGTCTGGAACACTTTGGTCTCATTCTGAACTGGAAACATACTCGCCGACCTCCCAACGGCTTTTCTCTAGAATAACCATCTAATATCGTGAGTTACCAGCTCCAGTGGCCGCCTCGTCTAACGCGCTACTCTGGGAGTAGACTAGACTGCCGATGACTGGGAGATTGAGGTGAGGCTCTAGTTTCTGTTGGATGTGCTGAGGATGTTTTTTACAAAATTGTTTTATACTCTCTACACACGCAAATGCTAATCTATAAAATCATTAGCGTAATTATTACATCAGCGTGTAGCCCGGACGGGCAGTAGGACGCGGTAATGAAGACCAACACTTTGTTAAGATATAACTTGTGGTTCGAGGTGTGTCATCTATTTAATATAGATGTAATGTAAGTAGGAGGCGTGGGGGGAGGTGGTAATGACGTGCCCCATATGTGCTCATATACATGGTAGGGTGGTAAGAAGGGTTAACCGAATAATAGGGCTAGAAACCATCTCATCAGTCCTTGAAGTGTAACTGTCTGTATTCGTTTCCCCCACACACGAGCTAAAACAATAACCGACATTGACGTGAAATGTGCTAGTTGGTTCAGCTTCACACTACTTTCCATAACATCCCTCCTGTACCCCTCCTACATCCAACCAAACATTCCTCCCGTCCTCCTCCTACATCCAACCAAACATTCCTCCCTTCCCCCTCCTACATCCAACCAAACATTCCTCCCGTCCTCCTCCTACATCCAACCAAACATTCCTCCCGTCCCCCTCCTACATCCAACCAAACATTCCTCCCGTCCTCCTCCTACATCCAACCAAACATTCCTCCTGTCCCCTCCTACATCCAGCCAAACGCCATTACCGTCCTGCAACGGATCATTAAGTGTAGAAACCTTTACTGTCGGTAACCTCAAACATGGGAATGTCACTGCAAAATGCCCCCCCTCCCCCACCCCAGGGGTCTGACACACGATAGTTAGTAGTCCCGCTACATTTTATATGTCAGGATGGAGTAAGCTACTACTTGGAGGAAAAAACTTTATAATTAACAGCGATGCGTTAATTAACCTTGATTTATCAGGTGCGAGAGAGACCAAGGGGATGGTACACATTAGGGGGAAAAGTACCAAAACACCCACCATTAAAAAAATTGTCACCATAGTTCTAAAAGTTACATAAAATGGTTAGCTTTATTATTATAGAATTTAAAGGTTCTTTATTAAATGAGGATGTTTCCTGGCAGTGTGAAGACGGCTCTTCTCTACGGATGCAAGACGTGGAAAGCCACCCAAAGACTGAAGAAGTTCAGGAACATAATGAGGCTATTTGGTGGACAGACGTAGTGTCAAATGTAGGAATTTGGAACAAAACCAACCAGAAGCACATCCAATTGAAGATAAGGTTGTAGGTGAGGATGGCTTGGCCACACTCCCCAGAGGGACCAGGATGATGTCTCAAGAGAAGCTCTGGATTGGAAATTGGAAGGATTCTGACGCCAGGAGGCCAAGGATGACTTTGGTGGATGGCCGTCAATGAAGAAAGCCGAAAATATGGAATATCATGGGACGAACTTCAAAGTGTCAAAGAGAATAGACTTGAATGGCGAAGTTATGGGGCAGCCGTATCGCTACGTAAGACGTCAAAGGAATATATACTACAACTTTTTAAATATTAAATGGGAATAGTTTTGTACGGAGTACACATATCCTTTAACCTGAAAGAAAGTAGTCCTACCTTGACTGATTACTGGACACCTTGATTTGTGGTAGATAAAAAATTGAAGTCCAGTATCAAAAGTCGGCAAATAAAAAGCATTTTCGGCTAAACATGTTTTAAAAAATCATCTAAACTTATGTTCTATTTATAGAAATATATATATATATATATATATATATAGTTAGGGAGAAAAAGGTAGAAAGAGAGAAATTACCAGTAAATTTTAAAGACTTGCCAGGCCAAACACATTATACTACTTCTTCCTTATCAATAGGCTATAGTTGAGGGAAATATTTTATTTGGACTGGAAACTTTAATATGTTATATAAATATTAAGAAGAAAACTCTACTGGTGCTCTTGGTACTGTTTTTCTGGGAATTGTAAGCCAAGAACAGTATCTTCTGTTACTAAATATGATAGCGTTACTTTCAATAAAAATTGACATAATAATTGCCCATTATTCACATACAAAAGGTTAAGTAATCAATTTCGCAAAAATAGTAAATTTGGTTTTATTTCGCACTTATACAGGATTTTTGGAAACTCAGCACCCAAACTGCACATAGAGTTTGTTTGAACAAAAGTAATACAAAATCCTCATACACTTAAATCCGGAAAACTATGCTAATACCATTAAATTGTGTTTAAAATGTCTGCGCACAGCATTGAGAGAGCAAAGCTGTGCAAGCATGCGTGTACAACAGGTTGCATAGAAGTCAGGAGCGTAGCACTACACACCTCGACATCTTGGAGCACGGCAGCAGAACACACCACAGTTAATAATAAACAACATACCAGTCCATCTAGAGATGGGAATACGTTCTGAGGGTCAACATTAACGGTCCTACATCACAAAGAGTGCTTGCCATTATTACATGTGAAGTGCCACACGCCTAGCTCTTATGCAACCTGTTGTACACGCATGCTTGAACAGCTTTGCTGTCTCGATGCTGTGCGCAGAAATTTTGAACACAATTTAATTGTACTGGTAAAATTTGACGGATGTAAGTGTACAGGGATTTTGTATTACTTTTGGTTCAAATAAGCTATATGTGCAGTTTGGGTGCTGAGTTTCCGAACATCCTGTATAATACATTCTAAGCTGCTAAAATGAACTTAATATGTTGATATTAGTATTAACATATTAAGTAAAAGTTCATAAAAACACTTGTAGCGACATCTCTGTGTCCTTATTGATTATACTATGATTCAATACCAGAAGCTGCACCATAGTGGAAGCAATCAGGGTAGCAGTCTGGATAAATGGAGGGTAGGTACTTAACATTAGTAAACTATAATGTTATATATATTTTATAAACTAGATTACACACATCATTGAGCACCCGGACAAAGGCATTAGTCTCATCTCTTGTGGTCTGACGGTGACGACCAAAGTTGTGGTACAGATCTCATTTGGATGTAATGAGGTGTTCTTTTATTTAATACTGTCCTGTGAAAAGTATTCCACTGGATCTTGTAAGCATCGTTCACGTCTTAACGTCACTCAGTAATATATATTACTACTAGATAGCTGTTGCCCGCGGCTTTGCTCGCGTGGAAGTTGATTATATACAAATACGAAAATATACATATGTATTTACAGATTAATTTAAAATATTACGTTACGTTGATGACCATAACTTGACCTCAGATCAAAAATAATGCAAGTCCGATACAAACTTTCACCCCCTTTTTCATCCCTTATTAAATAAAATTTCCAAAATTCCTGAAACACGTATTTATTTGTTTTACGTCAATAACCGAAATACAAAATTTTGTTTATGTAACTTTCAAAATGACGGACTTTCATACATATTATCATACATATTATCATCCCCTATTTTGACCCCTTTGGGGTGGAATTTTCTAAAATCCTTTCTTAGTGGGTGCCTACATAACAAAATGAATATACAGTCCGAATTTCATGCTTGTAGCCTTGATAGTTTGCACTCGGAGATGATGAATCAGTCAGTCAGGACATGTTATTTTATAAGTATAGATTATACTTACTTACTCTAGAGAATTGAGAGCTCGAAAGTTCATTGCCACACTTACAAAAGTATGCCATCTATCCCTAACTTAAGCTGGTTCTATCCAGTCCACCTCATTACATCCCATCTCTTTCAGGTATATTATAATGCTATATCCTCCCATCTGCATCTAGTTCTCCTCATTGGTCTCTTCCCATTGGCTCTACCAATCAGTACCTGAACACGGTTCTATTTTCTCCCATCCCCACTGCATTTCCTGCCCACCGTAATATTTTACTTTACTCTACATCCATTACTGTAGGTGACCTGGTGGATCAGGGGTAAGGTGTCAGACTTCTGTGCTGGCGGCCGGGGTTCAATCCTCGGTCCCGGCACAGATCTATCTGATTACCAAACCCTTCCTTCACCTCTGACAAGACATCTTGTGAATGTGGGGAATGCCAGACCTCCGCCGTGGTTCGGATCCCACGTTAAACTGTAGGTCCTTCATTTCATCTCAGTCACCCTACCATTACACATTAGCGTAAGAGCGTATAACCCGAACGGGTAGTAAGATGTAGTGCTAATAATAATACATCCATTACTGTATCCAGCCTGTGTCCATTTTTTTTTGTTCAAGCCATATGTTTTACACGACAGTCTTGCTAGGCCTGTCATAGCTTCAATCTAACCAGGACAGGCACAACATCCAATCCCCAGCCATTAGTTTATCAATGTGAAAGGGTAAACCCACATTTCACCAACGATAATTATTTCGGGAATCGAATCTGGGACCCTTATTTCAGTAGGCAGACACATTATCGACTGAGCTAAAGTGTCGCACACACCTTAATCTGTGAGATTTTATTATCCTAACAATGTTTTGCGATGAGTGCAGGGTATGTAAACCATCTATATATAAATTCCTCCACTCCCCAGTAGCCTCATCTCTTTATGTACCAAATATCTTCCTAAGTACCGTGTTTTCGAACACCCTGAATTTATTTCCGTCATGTAAGGTAAGAGACCATGTTTCACAAACATTACCTTTCATATTTACAATAATTAGTTATGTCATTAAATATAACATTCACTTTATTTATATTTCAGTTAAACTAGCCAATTAGCCAATAGCACTTTTCTGTGTTGACATGTATTAACTCACTAAACAATTGTCTCCCAGTAGAGTAATGGTCTACAAATGATATTAAAACAGCAACACAATAGTGTAACTTGCTTTGACCAGGATGTAAAATGGTATCAGACCATAATTGTTGAGGAGCCGAAGCTAGTGGGCACGCGAGTAAGATAATGCTTCAATCTCGTATTCTTTTGTTTGCCGCTGATGCGTGGGTCAGGTCTCAAATTTCATCTGGATGTACTGAGGTTGGTTTGCCATTAATGTTTTTACATTCTCCTTCCATGCCATCGCAGGTACATTTTTCTATAAAACTTACCTTACAAAAGCTTAAATCATTAGTCTAAGTGTATGTATAGCCTGTATGGGTAGTAAGATGCAGTACAGAAAATAGATATTGTGAGAATATTCTACCACTTTTCCAGGAAGATATAACAGAATTTATTTTTAATTTACCTTCCTCATCTTATGCACGTGAAATCTAAAAATAATCATAGCACTAAATGTTTTAAATAAATAGTAATCTACTGGGGACTAAACCCAGAATATCACAAGAAATTATGAAACATATTTCATGCACAAGATGTACAACCAATCCCTAAATCACAAGTACCAAATTTCGATAAATATTGTGATAATTCTAGAAATGTTATTTTTTGTAAAGCTAGGTTCTTCTAATGACTCAGGCTCACACCCGTATTAATGGACAAGCAGACTAAATGACAGACACGCAGAGTATGAATCCACCCGTAACGGGGAGTTTGGTGTTCGAATACCGACCGAGTGTATTGAGGCTGGTTTAACCAAAATGGTTTCCCAATTTCCCTTCACGCCTTTTAATTATATCCTCTTCATCCCTTTCTAAATTTGTATAACTAGACGCTTATAGCCCAGACAGGTAGGGAGACGCGAGGTAAAAAAATAAATAATAATAAAGGTCACGTAAAAATAAATCCTTTTAATAAAATATTCCCTAAAAAAAAAGTCAAAATAAAATGTTCAGCAAAAAAAAAAGACCTGGAGATGAGATTGTTATTTTATGTTCGTACGCAGACCAAATATTTTAACCATTCATTCTTTACAGACCCTACCCCCATCCCTTGCTCCACCACAACTCATCAAGCTATTCCCTGAAACCAACAAAATAAAATACTCCCCCAACAAAAGGTAAGCACCCCTATTGCCCCCTCAGCTCCCCCTCTGTAACAAGCGAGCTCTGGTTTTCAAATGAACGAATGAATCGCTCGCTGGTCCTCACCTCAAGGCTGGCGCGTGTAATTTAGACGTGCAAACTCATCATTCTGATGCTTCCAAAGAATCGGAGATTACTTTTAGAGGGGGGTAACAGGAGCAGTTTTGTTTCGACTGTTGGGGAAGTAAGGGGGGGGAGGAGAAGGACAGTTATACTGATGGAATATGAGGTAACGGTGCAGCCATTAGTAAGGATTAAATTTGACATTTCACCCTTTTCAATTAATTCTAGTTTGCTTTTTTATTTGTTTTTATATGACGTGTATTTGTTGTTCATACATGTGTAATATATATAGAAAGTTTTATGATTAGTAAACCTAATTTCATTTATGGACATGTGGACCAAGGCATCAGACTCGTCTGGTTTTGGTTTTGCCAGTATTGCAAACATCAAGTTTCTAATCCTGGTGAGGTTTGTACTAAGAATGTTTTAATTAACACTTTACAGCTCTATTTGAACGCAAACGAGTGTGTACTTTTTCTCAAATTTAACCTTCCTCATCCTTATCTCATCAATGAAAACGAATTGATAAAAATAGAATTTAATGGAAAGCAGGAAAGATATTTGGATTTATGTGTGAACCAATTAATAGTTTTATATTGTTGGTACTCCTGAGATTTTAGTCACCTTTCTTCATAGTCGTTGTTTTATTGTATATTAAAACTAAGAAAATAAATCTCTCGGTCCTTGTTTAGCAGGTAGCGAGCCATTCTCACTGCCAAAAGGGTTCTGAGGGGATAAACCTAATTAAAAGGAAAATTAAACGCTTAAAAGAGTTTGGGTTCATTTTATTCAAACGCACTATTCTATAAATTGAGACTTCCAGACACTGAATGTGATCCATATATATATACACACTGTTGATGGTCAGCAAGGAGACCCCAGTACGAGTTTAGACTAGTGTGGTGAGTGGGCCAGCATGTCCGGAATGAGCCGGCATATCCAATGAATGATCAGCGTGTTTGAGAGTGGATCAGCTTTTTCTGGGAGAGGGCCAGCGTGTCCGGAATGAGCCGGCATATCCAATGAATGGTCAGCGTGTTTGAGAGTGGATCATCTTTTTCTGGGAGAGGGCCAGCGTGTCCAATGAGGAGGCCAGCGTGTCCGTGAATGAGCCGGCATATCCAGTGAGTGATCAGCGTGTTCGGGAGAGGGCCAGCGTGTCCGGGTGCTCGTAGATTTCTGGTTATTACGGCGTGGCGGTGACCAGTGGAGGACCTAAATGTTACGGGCTTTGTAGACATTGACTTTTAACTTGTGAGCGTATTGATGTAATAAACATTATTAGTGACGATTTTAAATATTTGAATAGTTATGTGTTCTATAGTATCAGGTTGTTAATAATATTTTATCCGAAAACTGATTTTACTGACGGATACACTATAGCTTAAAGGAAATTTTTTAATTAATTTTATACTTGCTATTTATAAATGTTTATACTTAAATAATTATTTCTAACAAATATTGTTTTACCTTAAACAATATTTATACTAAATATGAAAACTAAACAAGTAGTTCTACTTTGTTTTGTTTTTTAAGATATTGGGTGACCTGGTGGTATAGGGGTAAGGTGTCAGACTTCTGTGCTGGCGGCCGGGGTTAATCCTCGGTCCCGGCACAGATTTATCTGATTTACAAACCCTTCCTTCACCTCTGAAGAGACATCTTGTGAATGTGGGGAATGCCAGGCCGCCACCATGGTTCGGATTCCACGTTAAACTGTAGGTCCTTCATTTCATCTCACAATCACCCTACCATTACACATTGGCGTAAGTGCGTATAACCCGAACGGGTTGTAAGACGCGGTGCTAATAATAATAATAATAATAATAATAATAATAATAATAATAATAATAATAATAATAATTATAATTATAATTATAATTATAATTATAATTATAATTATAATTATAATAATAATAATTTAAGATATTGACTAAATAAGAAGTTTTTTTTAATATTTCAAAGCAACTGTATTTAATATAACTTATTTATAAAGGTGTATGACTGTGCCAATATAATGCATTCTTACTAGAAATAACCTAGACATAATCAATCATTCATTTGTTGAAATAAGCAAGTCCTTATCATAAATGTTTTTTATGAGTATGGAAATGTGAATCTGGATTTGTTTTTTATTTGAAACGTACGTAAAATCTCTAACATATTTTATGCAGTAATACGTACATTATCTCTTACTATATTTTAGAGTTTTACATTGTAGTAATAGGTTAATATTAGGAGATGGAAAAGTTTGTATCCCGTGTTTTTTAACATGTTTTTTCACAGTAACACATGGGGAGTGTTTTAAGGTTTTGATCATTATTTGTTTTTAGTTTTCGTTTTTTGGAACTGGGAGTTTATTTTATTCACTTATTAAACAACATAAAAAGCTTTCAAGGGAAATATGATAAATGCAATGAGTTTTAAATATAGAGACTTAAGCCCACAGTGAAGCTATATAGATCTACAAATAAGTATAGAAACTTTTCATGAATATAATTATAGTAAAATTATTTACTGAATTTAAATGTATGAATATATTTAATTAATGTAAACATAGCAAATATATTATTACCTTACATAGTTCTATGAAGTTGCTGGAATTTTTACATTGCTCTACGGTAATCCAGACAACACACTGTTACTTTACGTTAACTGAATCTTACAGGAACGTTACGTCAATCCAGACCAAGGTATCATTTAAATTTTTGAAACCTCAACGCTCTCACTATCATTCAGAAAATACTCATCATAATAAGTTAAATTCTATTTTTATTCATTCAAAAGAATAAAAAACAGAAAAAATTAAAGAAGAAAATATGTTCACCTTTAACCCTCTGAATTCGGAATTTTTTTTCTTTCAGAAAAGAGAATAATGGCTCCACGAACTTAAGGTTTCCTGCCTAGCACTTAATTCTTATAATCTGCACGGACAAGAACAATTAATGAAGTGTGCTAAAACGTTTAAATGAGTCTTAATCCTTTTTAAAATGTTCAAAAGGGATTGGTCTAAGTACTTTTGAAAGTCCTAACTTTCCCCTCCTCTTTTTCCTCCCCCTCTCTTGTTAC
>CABFVZ010002872.1:38057-50663 GCA_902151445.1 Timema monikensis | reverse complement strand
GGGGGGGGGGGGGGGGGGGGGGGGGGAGAATACGTAGAAAGCCGCTCATTTCAAACTTGGAATAAAAAAGAGAATCCAAATTATGCGCAAATGATGGGCCTCATTAGTTGTATTGTTAACACAAAGATATCAAGTTTTTACAAATTAAAGAGCATAACGAGGAGAAAAGCAGATTATCCCCCCACCTTTCAAAAAAAAAACTTCCAACCTTTTTACTTCATCTCTTTGCTAAACTAAAAGGTTAAATAGAGGTTATATTTTTAAAACAAGGTCAGCAATATAATAAAGCAAAGCAAGAGGATTTTGTATTAAAAATATGTTTTGTAAGTAAAATGTATACATTTAATGACCTGGATTAAGTGGCGTCTATAATAGAGGGTGTTCCTGGATTAAAGAGACAAACTTTGGGAAGTGGTAGGGAATATAAAATATAACTAAAAGTGTCCTTTGGAGATTGGCTTTTTTTTAGCTTTCTTTTTAAAGCTGCGCAAAATTTAGCTGTCAATAATATTACTTATTGTTTGTTCCAATCTTTTACGTGGTTAGGGTATTTGGTATGAGATATATAATGAGATATGTAAAAGTGATCGAAAAACCACGTTGTTATTTATCTAAAAAATACTAAATAAATAATAACAAATATTAAGTTAGAAAATGTCTTATAAATTAGTTCACCATTAAATATATTTTCTGTTTTATTCGGCATAGCATCTTACTGCCCGTTCGGGTTATACGCTTATGTACTAATTACGCTAATGGTTTTAGGGATAATAAAGGTTATATTTAGAGGAGATACCCGCATTTTCATAGAGCGAGAGTATAAAACCATTATGTAAAAACTACTCTCATTACACCCGACCGAGATTCTAATCTCAACCTCCGCGTCATCGTTAGTCTGGTCTACTGCCAGAGTAGCGTCTTAGACCATGCTGCTACCAAATTGGGGTTCCTTTCTGCAGACTTTTTAACAATAGCTAGTTGTTGATTTTTTTTTTGGGGGGGGGAGGGGGAATCATCGCGCGTCTATCGAGATATGAATATGAATGTCAACCTCTAGTTTTGGTGAAAAGCTCGTATTATGGCTGGAGGACAGCATCTTGAAAAAATTAATAGAAATAGATTTATTATTTTATTTAATATTTTGATTTTCATTTTGTTTAGTGTTTTGCTATTTTCTCGAAAAGAAAGTGAAAACTAGCTAATCTTTAAAGGACCCTTCCCAAAGTTTGGTTGTTTAATCTGGGAGCATTCTGTATATAGAATAAACCGGATGTATATTACTTACAAACTTTTACATTCATTGACTTTTTACTCAAATGTTATTGGTAAAATTGTTAATTTAAAATACTTCTGTCTTTAAAATAAAGTCATTCCCATGTGAGGTGTGAAGAGCAGAGTCAATGTATAATTTGTCAAATGGGGACAGAGTGGGAGAGAACATATCACTCAGTAGAACAATCGTTGGTCAAATGGGGACAAAGTGGGTTAGGACATTTCACTTAGTAGAACACTCATTTCTCAGGTATCAACATTCCCATGTGAGGTGTGTAAAGCAGTCTCTATGTATTATTGGTCAAATTGGGAAAGAGTACGATAGAACACATCACAGGTACAGTTTTGACCAAATCTGCTTATATGAACAACCCTCCACAACTCCGCAAACCACATCTATCTATTCCTATATATTATTTCTGTTGTCAACATCACTTTTCCTCAACTAATACAAATCCTACAGCGATGAATAAGGTATCAGTGGATAGGATTTCTTACCGACTTCTGACATAGAATACTCAGTCTACGTTAAAACACATGGTTTGTTTAAAATTTAAGTTAAAAGAAAAACCTATGTATTATTTCTGTTGCCTCTGCAATGACTATCAATAAGTCTCAGGGACAGACGCTTCAAACAGCTCGATTGTACTTGCCAAATGCTGTATTTACTCATGAACAACTCTATACCATTCACGGTAGGAATTACTCTCTGAAAGGTCTTTTTTCCTACCAATATCCTACTATATAATAGATTTATGGAAGGTAAAAAGGCCTTTCAGAAGTCAATTCCTACCGTGAACAGACATTATGTAGCCTTTTCAACAGTCACTAAATATAACAATATGTTCGTATCAGTTACCGAAAATGACAACCAGAATATTCAATATGATTGCATTCTGACATAAAATATTCAAAGCGGTATTGTAAATTGTAAATACTTTCACATTAATAAACTCTTTGCCATTTTGTGTATACATCTCGCTGAGTAATTTCTACAAACCAACAAAATACTAAATCTTTTTGTGTTTGAATGTGTGAAAGCTTCGCATGGGTTTACTGGTATATTTAAAATCGGTACTAACGGAGAAGGGGAGTGGACAGCCATTATTAAGATGTTTTTCTATTTTAGAAATAATTTTCAAAATAATGTTATGATTTCACAAAATATTTGAAATCTGTATTATTATTTTTACATATTCAAATCAAATATTATACTTATAAAATTACTTAAGACTTTTATCAGTTGGAAAAAAAAACCTTTTTATGTAGCCAATACTATAAAGAAAATAAGTAGTGAAAAGTAAAATTATTTATTATTTGAAGTTCATTTCAAAATAAACTTTAATGGAGTTGGTAAAATGTTGTATTTAGAAAGTTGTTCACATCTCTCCTTTAGTTTGTTCTTTCTTAGGTTGTTGATTATGTTTATTTAAAAGTAGAGAACAAAAACATATCTTAAATTCTCATTTACAAAAAGGTAATGGTAGAAAAGAATTTTTTTTGTGTGTGTGAATTCTTTCAACAATAATATTGAGAAATGTAACTCTCCCCTCCCACACACAAACACTTTCCCTCTTTCTAGAAGTCCTTGCCCTCCCCCTTTACCCCCCCCNCCCCCCCCCCCCCCCCCAAGGGAGGGAGTTTTAATCTTCCTTTTTTATAGTAAACTCAAGTTCAAAGTAAATAAGCGTACTCCCTTATCGAAATAAATAGCAATAAGTAAGAAAAACATAATAGTTTTCTTTTTTCGTATTCTTTGAGAGAAGATAATATCCAGCACAAACAAAATGAGGAAGATATATTTCAGGACGTTATCCTTTATAAAAATATTTACTTGCCATTTTGTTTACTTATAAAACAGTTAATACTACTTTTAATTTGGTTTATCTCTAACAATTTCGACTAGAAAATGTGTACGAATTTATAAACACTAAAATAACGTTTACTTAAACATTCATGTAAGAACTTTAATGTTTTTATTACATCATACTTTTTTGTTGTACTGATTAAAATTTTAGAGCAGTGAATATTTATAACTAGACACATTTTACTTACTAATAAATTCTACAAAAATTAACTCACATAATAGTTTAAGAAACAATCATTTGTTTCAATACTTCTTTATAATTGGTAGTTATTTTCTCTTAAATGACCAATAGAATAAAAACTGTACTAAAACAAAAAATTAATTACATTATTTTTGCACCATTTTTTACTATTTTTCAATATTATAATAGTGTAAGGATGAGAAAGATACAATTTTTAGTAAATGTGTCCACATACTTTTGAGTGTGAAACATTTCAAGAAAGCCGCTCTCTGTACACCTAGCTGGGGCTCGAAACCCATTCTTCACATAAATCAGATTAAATTGTCCTGACTTTCTGCCACCGATTAGGTCCAAACATTTATAGAAAAACCATTTTAGGTGTAAATATTATTCTTTGCCATTAGTTTTAATAACAGTATTTTGTAAATATTGATTTGGTGATCGATAAGTTAATGTAAGAGGATAGGGATCACTATAAAGGGCAGAGTTTTTGAATTATTTAAATCAAAACTTTTTTTGGTTAGGTAAAATAAATAATTGCTCCAGAAGAAAGATAGAATTTAATTTTCTTCATATGGGGATAACCACATTTCTTGAATATATAACAAGAATTTCCTGTCATTTAATTTTTTTTAATGTCTCTTCATTTTAAAAGTTTCTCGTCTAATGCCGCTATTCTCATGACGAATTTTCAACAACTGTTGATACCATCACGTGAAGAAAATTAAACTCTTATGAATGCTTATACTGTAGAAATATTTGATATATTTTGACTAAAGAAAGTTTTACTATAAAAACTACAAAAAACCCTGACCTCTTTCTCGCGTCCTCTACACTCCCGCCTTAATACATTTACTCAGATTGGAGGGCTGTCATGTTTTTAAGGCAGTATTGAGTTCCATTAGAACTCCCGGGTGAACGTCAGGTACGCTAACCGTGCAACCAAGCCTCCCCAGCCCATGTTATCAGTACGTACCCCCTCTCCTCCCCTCCCCCCTAGTGCGAGTCAGGTACGCTAACCGCATTTCTAGTCCTACAGGTTGGACTGAGAGTTGTTGAGGATATTGGGGTACATAAGGGGGGCGCTAAGGAGATGGGGGGTGCAGAGACGCTTGACCCGTCCCAAAACAACCCCTTCCTACCTCATAGGGGTTGGTTCGTTCATTCCGTATGCCAGACACGGCGCGTTTTGGTTGCCACCGACAAACCTCCCAGCTTGGATAGACACACTAACCCCCCTACCGGCACGTGAGCTTGGCGCATAAACCACAAAAGTCTCACTGTCTTAGATAAAGTTACGTGTGCCCTCAAATAGCTCTAATATTGAGGTATAAAGCGTTTTACCACTGTTCTTAGTAACGCGATGTACAAAAAATACAAGAAAAAAACACGTATTAGAAAAAAGTAACACTGCATAGTGTGCAAAAAATATTAATTATAAAATACTATTTTATCTTTTAAAAATAATGATTATTATTATTATTATTAGCACCATGTCTTACTACCCGTTTGGGTTATACGCACTTACGCTAATGTGCAATGGTAGGGTGATTGTGAGATGAACTGGAGGACCTACAGTTTAACGTGGAATCCGAACCACGGTGGAGGCCTGGCATTCCACACAGTCACAAGTTATTATTAATACAGGTCTTGTCAGAGGTGAAGGAAGGGTTTGGTAATCAGATAAATCTATGCCAGGACTGAGGATTGAACCCCGGACCCCTAGACCACCAGGTCACCTAATTATTATATTCTTCAGCCAGCTTATAACCAACTTAAGTTATATTCAACTAAAACTTTGGCTTCCAGTTTGAGTCTTGGATATATCAATTAAGAGTCAGCCAAGAATCGATTGAACATCCCCGTATAATTTTTAATTGTTCTGTCTTTCGACAGGTACATTGCTTTACCAAAATTTAGTCCTACAACATGTATTATCAGCAGCTTCCTTACTTAAGTCCTGAAACTTTATATCATGTCCTTGTTTGTGTTCATTCATCAGTTCCATTCCATATCTTCCATATTCCCTTCTCCCTTCTTGTCTTGTATGACGTCACTCAATAAGACATTTATTCTCACACTGTGACCCTTACAGTAGACCTTTACTGGTAGAGTCACCTTCAAAATGGATCTCTATTAATTGACTGTTCTTAAAACCTCTTCCTCGGTTCCACAAAATGTCCACTTTATCTTTCATATTCACCTCCAACACCACACTCTAAATATCAATATTGTTTTATATTTTATAGTTAATGGGAATAGTAGACAAAGGTTTTGTCCACACATGAATAAAAGGTGAGGTGTAAAACAAGTTTTCCCTGTTCACAATAAATATCACAGCAGGTAAACCTGGATCCTGTACTGTTGCAGACACTGGTCGTAAAGACAAACGTACAACCCTGAGCCAAAGCTATTAGGGGACTCTTTTCAGCATCTGCGATTGTAAAACATCCCCTATAAAATATTCAAGGCTATGCCCCCCTTCATAAAACCTGGTGGCGCAAAAATACGGTTACGTTGTGGAAAATAGAAAGCCATCATAAAATAAAATTCCGAAGACGAGGATAATAAGTTTTAGACTAGGTTCATTTCTTGAGAATACTTCATACTTAAAATGTAAAACTGCGCGTCTTATTTCATTTTTTTTAATCGTACAAAGTAAACATGTTTTATATGTTATCCCCAGCTGAATGGTTGTTAAGACCAACTATTGTTGGTAAAATAGAATAATATAATATAATATACGTGAATATGTGTTCACACAAATACAAAACTATTACATTACCAGTGATATGGTTAGATATTAGGTATTGATTTTATTTTTGTATTATTTTTATCGCCACGTCTTACAACCCATTCGGATTATAAAATAGGTACTAACTATACTAATGTTCCAGGGCTAATAATAATAATAATAATAATAATAATAATAATAAATAGACTACCAGTAAATTTCATTAACATAAAATAATGAAGACCTACACAAATTAAAATGATTCCTGTGGTCCACTCACACTACTGTGACAAAATGACTCAATTCACACTACTGTGACACCAAGACCCAATTCACACTGCTGTGACTCTAAGACCCAATTCACAATTCTGTGACTCTAAGACCCAATTCACAATTCTGTGACTCTAAGACCCAATTCACAATTCTGTGACACTAAGACCCAATTCACATTACTGTAACTCTCCTAAGATACCTTCAAAATGTGGTAAGCTATGAACTAATATTATAAAAAATATCTCATCTTAAGCCAGGATTCAAATCAGAAACATTTCGAAATTTGGCGCAATCACAAATTCAACTCAATGATATAGAAATAGATGTTACCAATAATCCTCTAGCTCTAAAAAAATACTTATCTATCTAATAACTCGCTTCGGTTGCCTCATGGCCTAATCCGCTAATCTCACTCTCCCAGTAGTCTAGGCTGCCGATGACAGGGAGATCGGGGCACAAATCCCGGTTGAAAGTGCTAAGGCCAAATAGTTTGCCTACCCTCCCTACAGGCAAATGAAGGTAGATTGGATCTATATTCTACCCTCCTCATTACATTAATGTAAATATACTAGTCACCAGAATGGGTGATAAGACTGGGTGCACCAAATAAAATATATTAACTTAGTGTAATGTGCCGTGTCACAAAAGTCTTTAAAATTTCCCAATAATTACAATCTTGAGAACTTTTAACTTAACTCGTGTACTTTAAGCTATCACCAGAAGTTGTTGTTTTTTAAGTTGTGAAAACATTCGGTAGAACGATCAAACCAATTAAGGAAAAAATTTTGAAACTGACAAACAAGTTTGACATTATACTTGACCTATTTATCGATTTAATTATCTCTAATAAACTCGTAAACACCGTGTGGAGATAACCATAAACTAAGGGAAAAAGATCAGTGGAATTAACGATTTTAAAATAAATTTACAAGAATAATTTAATATTCTACCAATTTTTATTTGAGTTCAATGAGAAATTATCAGAGAAAAAAATATTACACCATTAAAATAATTATACACTTTAAATGGCGAAGGTATTGGTTTTTATAGTTTTAATAATAGGCTTTTATTATTAGCATGAATAAAATATCTACGATGAACAGGACCACAGTAAATTTCCCTTGTCATTAAAGACAAATAGACATTGATTATTTTGAAAAGACTATAAGGAGAGTAGCAATTCAGCAGTAATTATTAAATTAAAACCATAATTGACACAAAACGAAAAATAAGATTAAAGCTACGTATTTTCACGAAGTTTGATAAAACCACATTATCAGCTCTGGGTGATTACAAACAGCTTAGTGTTAGTTTTCATCCGGCCATCGTCCCTACAAATTGATAACAGTTGTCTGCACTTACTGCTCTTAGGTCTGTAGGGAAATAAGCGTGAATTAATATGTACACCCTTAGACCTTATTTTATAACTGTATTAATATGGTTTTATCTGAGAACTGTTTGTTCGTCTTTGAATTTATCTTCAGTGGAAAACAATACGTTTCCTCCATCTATGATACTTTCAGTTATTAAATATGCATTTGGACAAAACTATGGATGCATCCGTGCAATATCCATAGGAAATTATGAAGAAGATTACGTTTTATCAATACTTCATAAGAGCACGGTTCATAATATAGAAATTTCTAGGGTGAAAATAAAATTTGAAAAGAAACTTTCCAACTCTTGTAAAAATGACATTATCATTTGTGATGATCCAACTGAGGTTTCAAGATTATTACAACAAATCTACAACGTCAAAGTTCCTGTTGATTATTCTAATAATGTGATTGTGTTAAACAGTGGAGATAAGAGAATTTTACCGGAATTTGAGTTGCACCAATCTATTATGGCCACCAGACACATGGGAAAAGATGTGTACCAGATCACGAACATCATGAACGGAAATCTTCTAGGGAAATGGAGCCTAATAAACGGTTTGCAGACAAAGCATCCTGGCCCACCAGATAAGGAGATGAGCAAGGACATCGAAGTCAGGGTGGCCTTCTTCGATTGCCCACCATTCGTCATATACAGCCGACCCAAAGAAAACAATGTAGTGGTCGAGTACGACGGCATAGAGATGAGGATAATACAGACTATTTTCAAAGGCTGGAAGATGAAATGGATACCCCTTGAGCCCGAAACCAACGCCTCAACCAACTCTTCCCGATGGACTCAAGCCAAGGACAAAGTCATAAGGGGTGAGGCCGATGTAGCGATTTGCTCTTTTTGGTTGACGTTAGCGCTATCTAAGCAGATTGACACGACGGTCCCGTGGGAGAGTCTTCTTGTTAAGTTTCTTGTACCCAGTCCAAGGAAAGTATCTCAAGAGAGCCTCCTGTATCTGGGATTCGATACTCAGGTATGGTCACTATTCATCACGGTTATCGTCCTTTTCATACTCGTTTTTGGATGTGTCGCGAGCTATACTCCAGAATACAACAGATACAGAGATTTTCTGTTGGTAGCACTGGACAGTGTCCGAATAATAGTCATGAACGGGATCTCTTTGAGTTCTTTGCCAAAATCTGTGTACGTCTTGATAACATCATGGTCGTTTTTCAGTTTATTGATTTCGACGTTTTATTTGACTCGCTACACGTATCTTCTCTCCTTCCCGCCATACTCCCGGAACATAAACACGTTCCATGATCTCGTCGATAACGATCTTTACTGGGGGAGTGAATCGGACGAATTCTCCACCCTTCTAAAGAACACGGAGGATAAGGACCTCGTCCGGTTCGCGGATAGGTTCGTCTTGCAGAGATCAGCCAATGAGAGTGAAGAATATATATCGCCAGGGAAATATGCGATGATATCTAAAGTCTTAAACAAGATCGTGATCTGTGATAGGTACCTTCCAGAAGAAAGGCGTAACCATCTGCGTTTGATAGAAGCTACAATCTTCAGCTATCCCATCGCTTTTCTTGTACAGAAAAATTATTTGTTCAAGAACTTCATGAGCAAGTTTATATACCGGATAACAGAGTTCGGACTTATCGAATATTGGAAGAAAGACGTAATCAGTAATTTCGGGACGTATTACGTGGATTCTTTCTTCAGTGCCAAAAGGGCTTCAGATGATTGGGAGCCCCTGGCTTTCATGGCTTTCGAAGGGGCTTTTGTTTTGTTAGGAATAGGACAACTACTCTCTGCCAGTGTGTTTGTGTTTGAGTGCTTAGCCCGTATTTAATTATTTAAATTGAAAAACGACACCTGGACACGGGATTCGAACCCGGTACGTTTGGCTTAGTAAGCCAATGCTCTGATCACTGAGCTAGGAGTGAAAAATTAACCTTGGACGATTCCTGGATAGCTCAGTTGTTAGAGCATTAGCGTACTAAGACAAGGGTCCCGGTTTTAGATCTCATGTTAAGGTATAATTTTTCAATTTTAAAAATATATTTAGATGTTGCTATAACCGAAACCAACAAAAGTAATAGCTCGGCTATTTAATCCATCTATATTTATTTATTTGAGCAATATGCCATCTTTTGAATCACTGAGCATATTGTTTATTATATATGTATAGATTGTATGTATTATTAGTAGGTTTCACCTGGGTTTTAGTAGAGCAATAAGGTGCTGATCTTAAGTGCTGGGTGCTACCTTTGAAAGTCCCTCAGGTAGCTCCATTAAACCGACCTCTTATGTTGTGCTAAAGAGTGAGCACCTAGGTTTTAGTCTTAAGAAAAGGCCTCGCTAGTTTATATGCTCCAAGGTATTGATATTAGATTATATCCTGGCTAGGGACTTACAGGACAAAAAGCCTTCAAGTGCCCGAAACAATTCAATGAATCTGTTAAGAGTTATAAAAAGCACTTATGATTGAAAAGAAGAGAGAGGGAGACATTATAAGACAAGATCTTTATTTTTGCATAAATACATTTTCAAAAATAACTAAAATAAGTGTTAAAGTAACTCAATTGTGTTTAGATTTTAATTTAAAAGAAAAAATATACTTGTTTTAATCACCAGGAGATTCAACTGCTACTTTTTCGTAAAACTGTTTTTATGCTATAGTAAAATGTCAGATAACATTTTATGGTTGTTTATTTTTAAAGACAATGAAATAAAGAATTATATAATATTCAGCACACATATATTTGGTTGTAAATTATTGTGTAGAACCGTTTAACCGCATTACAATATAGAATGTACATTGCTTAGTTTAACTATTTGTAACTTGATTTGACTTCATGATAATATAGTTAGACAAAATAAAGTTAGAAATAACCAATATTGAAACTGACTAACGAATTTAATAAGTTCTTAGACTATTTTAATTGTGTTGGTTTAACCAGTATACTTTTAAAACTTAATTTTTAATAATAATAATGTCATCTCTGAGCTACAACAATCAGTAACTCAGCTTACGGAAAGATGGCCAGTACTAATGTACCGTTCCTACGGATAAACCTTAATCTACTAATCGTACATCCTTTCCGAGGAGGCTCTCTTCCCATATTTCCACTATATTAAATTTCTTAATCCTCAACCAATCAGTATTCTTGGTACGTAGGCGTACAACCCGAATGAGTAGTAATATGCGGTGCTAAAAAATAATTTATTTATCATTTATAAAGATTGTACCTAAAATTATTATATTTTTGCTAATGATTGAAATAACCAAAGGCTACGGAAAACTTTTTAAAATAAAATACTTGACTCATCTTTATTACAAGATATTCAAGTTTTATTTGCTTGGTCGAACTGTTTTCGTTAACTTTTTCTGTTTGAATAGCATCTGTATTATAAATGGTTCAACCGGATGAAGTAATATTTATTAATGTATTAAAATTGATAATTTCGTTGTCAGCTCTTGATAAGTTAATTATTTTGCTCCCGTTATCTGTAATGTTAGTTCTTTCTTTCTCTTCGTGTGAGTTGTATCTAGATCTCCAACACCCAGTGGTCTTGGGTGCAAGAGTTCTCGTGGGTACCGCTGACGGCCTGACTTGGATATGTCGAGCAAGAACACCAGATGATTTATTCTAATATCTCGACTAGTTCTGCCAGGAGGTAAACTAGAGGTGGCACTCGGCCCCAAATTGAATGTATTTATCTTATTATCACCGTACAAATTTTCAACGCGTAGTAAAATACGGAGAGTAGTTGGAAGTATGTGGATTGTTGCGAAGAATGAAGTAGTATAGAAAGAGGTAAAAATGGCAATGTGTAAAATTATGTTGACATCAACATTGTTTCACGGATGTGAAGCGTTGATTTGTCAGGAGAAACACAAGATCAAGATGATTGGAATGCGATATCCTGGAAATGTTTGTGGAAAAACTAGTACGGACAGAGTCAGTAATGAATGAATGAATGAATAAATGGGTGCTGAAGGAGTGATGTTTGAAAGAGAATCCAACAGTTCAATGTGAAAGAAGTGTGTTACGTTGATTTGGGCATGTTGAGAGAATGAGTGTGGATCGAGTGAAGAAGCAAATATATGAAGGTAGAGTGTGTGGATCAAAATGAAAGGGTAGTCCATGTAAGACGTGATTAAATATTGTAGACAAATGTGTGGAAAAGAGAAACATTAATAGTTTTAATAATAAGAGAGGATGTATGACTCGGTGTATGAATGTTGTTGAAGAGAAGGAAGTATTCAAGGATAGGGAATTGTGGAGAAAGTTAGTGAGGATGGATTAAATACTGAGTTGTTTTTTGAGTTATATTCAGTTTCTTGCCTTCCCTGTGAGGGAATGGCGTGGTTATGTATGTTATGTATGTATGTAGTGATAAAATAAATATACGTTAAATTTATAAAAGATTCACGTTTGGTGTTGATACTGCCTTCATAGACAAGTAGTTAATGGAGTTTACCACAATCTTAGGAGTGATGGAGGTAGTTTGGGGGGGGGGGTGCACAGCTAGACTTGACAAAGTAGCTTAGTGTGCACCAAGAGCGGCGAGTTTGTCTAGATGATCCTAGACCAAGTAGTCTACTTATCTATCTTTGTGTTCGACAAGGGAACTTACTCGCACTTGGGATCACTGGTCAAATCACGACCAGAAATAAGTTGGTTTCCCTATATGATTTCACACCTAGGCAAATGTTAGTACACTTCCTCCAAATGATACCATACTCATTCAAACACCATTAGTGTCAATATGTGGATACCTCGGAAAGATAATAAGCTATGCATTTTTTTGGGGAGGGGGAACACCGAAACCACTGCGCTCAGTTATCCTGGTATCCACTTTTGTTCGGGACGTGAGTGTACTCCCCGTGACAATGCTCTGGTAAATAGGCGGGGGGGGGGGGGGGGGGAC
>CABFVZ010002872.1:22514-37912 GCA_902151445.1 Timema monikensis | reverse complement strand
CCCCCCCCCCCCTTCTCATCCCTCGATCACCGGTGTGGTTTGTAATCACGTCCTCCCTCCGTGTCCATCGTAACGCGAAGTAACCGCAGATGTTTGACAGGGACTAGTTCTAGCAGTTCTCTGATCTAGGTGCGTGTTTCAGTTCCCTTTTATCCGTGAGACGGATTTCGACCAAAGGGTCATGTCCGCGGCGGATAACGAGGATATATTCAGAGGTCGAAATTAGCTAGGCCGGAGAGTTCGATCATTACTTGATGTCTGCTGGAAAGATAGAGAGAGAAGAAGAACAAAGTCACCGGGACTTGCAGAAAAACAAGAGAAGATCAGAAACGTGATCATGTGACAAGATCTGAAACACTCACAATATTTCAACCTCTACAGCGTTGCCCGCTCAGCGCGACTTTTAATAACTTCAGATTTACATTTTTCTGCGCGATGTCATCAGCTTGGAAGACCCATTTTATGCCAGCCTAATCGTTAAGTGCGCACTTGCAAGATGAGATACTAGCAGACAACTGCAGCTACTGTTGTGAAATGATTTGAAAAACAATTTTATTTATTTTTAAATTTATTTGAGGTATTTAATGTACACTCTCTGTATCGAGTGATTATATCAGCACAAGACTTACAAACTTAAATCTAGAATCGACAACACCCAGAACTTCAGTCGTTAATTCATCGCTGTGAAAGGATAACCCCACATTTCATCAATAATAAATATTTCAGCTAATCCAGGAATCAAACCCGAGACACTCAGCTGAGCAGACAAACACGCAGTATGCTATATGTATTATTTTAATATTTAAAAGCAAACAATTGAGTAATATATTTGATTAGTCTCATCCTAAATAGATAAATGAAATGATATTTCTCCTCTATGCCAGACAATGCCAACGTCCGCCCAACTAACTTTAGCTTAAGAAGCGTTTAAAGGATCTTCTCAGTGATAAGATATAAAGTTCTAATCACATAAATAAATGTGTGACTATGTGCATTCTTTGGATTAATGAAGTGAATTTGTGTGGTCAGATATTTTATATTCACTTTTTATAGAATAAAATATTTGGCAGCTTTAAGTTTCAAAAGGGCTTGTTGAAAAATTAGACTCTGTTAGTTTATTGCCTCTCTGCCTAAAGCACCAAAGTTTGTTGCAGGTTTTAATGATTAATAAGTAGTTTTTTTAAATAAATTGTTAATATTTTTAATTTTTTTTCATATCGTCTTATAAACATTCAAGTTTGCTAATGGATTATTAATATAAATACTATGTATTAATTATTTCCATTGAAATGTTATTCTATGAAACATTTGAACATAGTTTCAAATGTTTTATGATTACTTAGTTTTTTATGTTATTTTTAGAGTAACATTTACCCCACTTCGCTCGCACTGAACAACTTACACGCTAGAAAATAATTAAACCTAGTCGAGAGTGCGGTGTTTTTTTAACGCGCACGAAGATCACTAAGAAACACGATCTCTCATCTTTCACCTCCTTCTCACAACCAAGATCAAATGTAACCACAACACCAGACATGACTTAAGTTCACTACCTACTCTCAATATTTTATAAACTTATTCTCCCCTTGATGAGATAGCTTAATAATATATAGCTTACCATATTTCTTGAGAAATAAGGACTACGAACTACAAAAGAAGTGTCGTTTCTATCCGATGAGTATTTTTTGTGTTTACTGTCAATAAAAAAAATAATATTGGACAAATTGTATCGCCTTTTCTTACTCAATGATTAAACTACATGTTAAAATAATAAGAGAACTTCAGGGTTTAATGAATTTTTAAATTTAATCAATTAACTATGGGAAAATGTGTATATTATATAAATATCATTGTATTTGCTACAGATAACAGCAGTTCACAGGGATATATTTTAATAGTTAAACATAATTTTAAAAATCTCAACCTGAACACTGAAATCTAACCCCTTGACTTAAGTCGTAATTACAGTTTAATCCGAACTAAGCCTCGTACAGTCATCTGTGTAAGTTCCAATACCGAGTAGCCATTGATTGCGTTTGTGACAGCTCTAAATAACCAATTATCTCACAGACTCTGCCTTAAGACTATGAATGATTGATTACCGTCATCACGGGACATGTCCTTGTTAGCTCAGTGATAGAGTCTGTTAATTACGTTTATAACCGCATATAAATACAATATTCTTCCAATTGACAAATAACGTCTGGACATGGGAATAAAACCCGGGACCTTTAGTTAGTACTCCTATGATCTAACCCCTGAGCTAGCTGGAATTCGTTCCATGCCCAGGGTCATTCTTCGCTAATATTTTAAGACAGAGTCTGTGATGGACGTGCGGAAATAGTCAGCAACCATTGAGTAATCAATTAAGACCCCAAGTTATCAGATAACTCGACCATCTTCGAATAGGGAGGGCTTTATGTAGAATTTGAAAATATAGGAAACTTGAGATGAAAATAATGTTCAATGTAAAAAGTTCAGGTTGATAAGTGAAAACGCTGTTTAAATTCTCTTCTTAAAGTCACCCAATGGTCCAAAACTCTGACAGCTATTTGTTGTCGCTGACCTGGCGGTCTAGGGGTAAGGTTTTAGAATTGTGTGCTGGGGTTCAGGGGTTCAATCTTCGGTCCCGGTACAGATTTATCTGATTACCAAACCCTTCCTTCACCTCTGACAAGACGTGTATTAATCACAACTTGTGAATATGTGGAATGCCAGGCCTCCACCGTGGTTCGAATCCCACGTTAAACTGTAGGTCCTTCATTTCATTTCACAATCACCCTACCATTACATATTAGTGTGAGTGCGTATAGCCCGAACGGGTAGTAAGATGCGGTGCTAATAATAATAATAATAATAATAATAATAATAATAATAATTAATAACTATTTATTGACAAGAAACGTCTTGAGTTTAGAATAACCTGTTTGAAATAAATACATATTCCCTTTGAACGCCTCTGACGTCAGCTCGAACCCCTCTGTACACCTCATCATCAAGCTTGCAGTTCACAATAGTCCCGCTAGGTTGCTGAAGTAACATAGTCTTTCTCTGTGCTCAGCAACTCGCTGATTGGTCGAATCAGCGGCTCCCCCCTCCACAGTGGCTGACTCGCATTTCTTGTATCAAATTAGTAAAACAGGTGAGTTATAATTTAGTCTAGCTTTTTAAATGTCATAAAAATTTATTTAATTATTGAATTTCACTGCAACCGTACAAAAGGTTAAATAAAGGGAGGAAATATATAAATATAGTTTCAGAACTACCTCTAGGAGTGGTGTATGACATTAAGGATATTATATATCGGGCATGTTAGTTCTAATATCTCCGCTAGGTGCAGTAATATCATTAAGCGTGTAGCCAGCCTAGATGAGATTTCCAAGCAATGACCACCTATCAAGTAAATATATTGTGGAATTAATTATATATTACAATACATTTTACTTTTGTCATATTTCCTCTTTAGATGCAGTTCTTGTTGAAGAGATAAGCCCTCTCTGGTGAATTGACACACTAGGCGCTGTTATTTTTTGTACTATTTTTAATGTGGTTTCTAAATACACGGGTTTGACAACAAACAAATTCGTGGGGAATTGTATGGGGGGCCGTACATTACATTTATAAAACATAATAATCAAATATAATAAAAACATGATCCTAATTTGTTTATTTCTGCCGTTTTAAGTGTTCCAATTTGGTCTGACAAGCCGCACAGAACCGAGTCAGGGGTCGCAGATGGCCCGCGAGCCGTGGGTTGGACACTCCTGGTCTAAGGTTTGACTCTCGCGATAGACTATACTGCCGATTACGGGTAGATCGGGGTTTAAATCCCTACTTGGTGTACTAAGGGTGTGTTTCCCTAAATAATCTTTCACTCTTCCTCCGCGCAAATGTGGATACATTCTCTCTTAAATGCAACCTTTCACATCGCTAAGACCGCGTACAGATGGGTGTAACGCGATTGCTCTGGACCTCCCACAAACCCACCGCGAATGCTGCTGCAAATCGTCTGATCCGCTCAGTCGCCACGAATATGTCGAACAGACGGGCGCTAATTGCCGGTTTTGGTTTTATTGCTATTTAATGACGGAAAGGGAAAATAAACCTGGAAAACACAACAGTATAAAATAAGACAGGGTTCTGAATAGGTTCGGATTTTAGTACCATTTCCATATCCTGCCCTTTTCTCTTCGATACCCCGCTAGCAAACTTATTATTTTATTTTCACACTCCTCAGCATCGATCTCAAAGTACCATTTTCTTCCCAGGTGTCATTTTAAATGTTTTTTGTAGTAATTTGGGTGTTTTGGGGAACACAAATTCTCTTTACTTTTGTATATCTCCATTAATTTGAGCAATTTCTCCTCACTCTACATACTTATGTTTTATCGGACGAAGAAAGTAATTCAAAATAAGTGAATTAAGATAAATAAATTGCAAAAAGTAAATAAAGTAAAGTAGGTAAGTTAGCAGACCACCATATTTTGCACATCCGCCGCGAATTAAGTCCAAACACACGCTACGAGCGCCTTTTTGTGTTCGGTCTGAAATCTGACAGCCGACACATTAGAACGAACCTTCGAGCGAGCGTTACATTATACGTTACGTAAGCGCAAGGGCGGATTTACGACTCTGCCGGCCATAGGCACTAGAACATCTGCCGCCTATAGGCACTAGAACATCTGCCGCCTATAGGCACTAGAACATCTGCCGCCCATAGGCACTAGAACATCTGCCGCCTATAGGCACTAGAACATCTGCCGCCCATAGGCACTAGAACATCTGCCGCCCATAGGCACTAGAACATCTGCCGCCCATAGGCACTAGAACATCTGCCGCCTATAGGCACTAGAACATCTGCCACCTATAGGCACTAGAACATCTGCCACACACTTTTCCTACCCTAATTTCTAACCCTCTAAATCCCTGTTTTCCCCCCTACCACCCCTCATACACCGACACATACATACAATATACACAAGTGCTATCTGTGGAGTGACAGATAAAAAGTGCTTACATTATTTGATTATTTATTATAGTGAGGTTTTAAAAGTATTAATAATCTGTTTAAAAATTTGAAATAAACACGATTACACTATCACAACACACAAATTCAAATATTGTTTAATTTAACTATATAAAATTTTAATTAGTAGGCTGTATAACATGTTACTAAAATTTAAATATTAGCACATACATAATAATAAAATATTCTATAGTATCTTTGGCCTTGATTTCTGCTGAGAGAACTGGTCGATGATACCAAGACATCAATTTTATCCAATAAGTGACCTTCAATTTAGACGATTGTCAGTGAATTAAGGCGATCCTCTTGTCATTTTGGTACGTAGATACAGCAAACCACAACAATCACACACTTGATGAATATATAAAAAACACTTTAACAGGTATAAAACATATGTAGTTTCTTTCAGGATTCAAAATTTTCCGCCGTAATCACGTGCCTACTAGCCCTATCCATAAATCCGCCCCTGTGTACGCGGCTACATTACATGTGCACACGAACCGGACTAGTAAGAAGCAGAGTTAAAACAAAATAACATCCAAAACAAGCCACAAGAACCTATATTATCTAACAGGGCAAATAATAAGAAAAAACTAAATAGCCCCAGACGACAATATATTTTTAAAAGGGGTATTTTAGATATATTGTAGTCCTTGACCACTCAGCTATCGGTACCAACTACCTCTGCTTTAAACTGCAATAGTTAGTTTAACGCTTCACTTCACACAAACTTAACAAATGTTCCTGCTCTCTTAATTACACGTCCAGTAATTACGCTGACCTTTTTTTATGACCAAATAGTTAAAGGTAAAAATAAATCGAGCATTTTCCCAAAGCTTTTGACTAGCAGCTTTTTTATTTTTTATTTTTATAGCTTGTGCTAAAGATATAAATTTAAGATAGGAGAAAAAAAAATACGTTCTTTGAAATATGTTCTGAGAAAAACTGCTTGCTTCTGCTGAAAACTGCTACAACCTTCACACTCAAATAAATAGTGGGCTTCTTTAATGTGTAACATTTTTTTCCTATTATGTCTGTTTTTGGTAAATAAAATTTGTAAACGCTATCAAGATTTTAACAAACGTATATTTTATTTTAACAGACGCTCTATATTTGCTTATTAAGATTAAAACGAAATAATATTAATCAGGCCTAGCCAGCCGGTAGTGGAAGATATATAGGTTGGTTGAAAAAACTGACCTAGGTCACAGACTGGAAACAGTAATGGATGTAAGTGTAGGAAAACAACACATCCAAAATACATTTTCTCGTACCTTGGTAAAGGTGGTAATATACAATGAAAGCTAAATTAAGAGATAAAACCAATAAAAAATATAAGGTTATTATTTAAGTCATTTTATAACCTTGGCAAAAAATCCCTACCTAAGCCATGCCTTCTTAATTACAGCACCAATATTGTATTGAGAATAATAGAACAATAGTTAAAGAAAATTAATAAATTATAAAATACAAATTTTAAATTTACACTAATTTAAATTTACGAGGGAAAATTTATAAATTTGAATTAAATGGTCTATTCACTTGAAAAAATAAGATCTATAACCGACAAATTCTTTTTATTTCAAAAATATTTCAATCTGTTGAGATTGTTAGTTATTTAATATTAATAAAATAGATATGGTTCAATGAATTTAATAGTATGATATCTTGAAGCGTTCCAAAGTATTTCTCTTTTTATATGGATAGCAAAAATATTGTTGGTTGAACGGTAGCTCAGATCTCACTGAATGTTGCTCCTTCAGGATCAAGGAGAAAATATGGTTCGGGTAATAAAACGAAAACCATATTCTGACCTTTACTTCAATTTGCCACAAATAAATATATATAAATGTCACTTGAGGACTTGACCTCACTTTTTGCTCACTTACAATATTTAAAGACAATTGTTTAACAGTTAATAATTGATGTTTTTAAGGGTCAGGTGCTTCATCCCTTCATATACTTTTTGAGAAGCAAAACAGAAGACCATAATTTATTTAAATTAGTTTTCCAAATGAGTACGTTACCAAACCAATTTAAATTAGTTATTTTTTTAACAATAAAATATTTTACTTCAAGTATTGTTTATACATTTTTAGTAAATAATTCATAATCCATAAATTTAAACTAGTTGGTGAATATAAATGTTTGCTATTAAGACAAGATATGGTAAAATAAAAAGTATATGAGGTTTCTAAATAAAGAGTTTGAGTTTATATATTTACACGAAAATCACAAAACCTCCGACCTTATTGAGATTTACTACAAATCCTATAATTTGACAAGCAAGAAAGTTGACTTGGATGATTTTCTATTATTTAATTAATTTATATCACAAAATTAATAAACTCTGATATATTTTTTTCATTTTACATGATTATATTCTGATCGTAAATTATTATTCTCATTTAAATCAACCCTCTTTGACGATATTTCATATTAATAATATTTGTGTTAGTAAATTTAATCTTCCGCCATCCTAACAGAATCAAAACAGGCCTGTGTAATGTTGTTTTCACTACCAAGCGGTAAGTTTTAACCAAGAGAGATTGTTCCTTGGAAGGGAAGAGAAAATTTGATGAAAATGTTCTTGTCAAGCGGATGAAAATGTTTACATTATTTTAGTGACGACGGGGACTTATAAAATATTTTACACGATGAATAATCTGCAACATGAATGCCTCTATCAACCTATTATATCATACAAGTTCAACTTTATAGCATAAAGAGGCCATTTTTAAATACGAGTACTCTCTGTGGTTAATTTTTTCCTAAGGTTCTCACACAAGTTGAAAATTTTTTTGTACATGCGTGTTCATTAAAAAAGTCAAATCTGAACCGGTTCGGTTTATAAAAATAAAACTTTGAGAAAATGGCTTAAGTTTAAAATATAAATAAACCAAATTTAGATGACGCTGTAAATTAAGCACCTAATTCCCAAGAACGCCATCTGTTATGTTTAGTATATACTTGGTAGATGGCGTTGCTAATTGTAAGTCTATATTACTACAACCACGTATCTATGAATCAGCGTAATTATAATCGGTGCTATTCGAGGAACACACACACATTTACATATACACATATGCATACATACAAATATATAAATATACATACATATATACATACACATATACATACATAATCACGCCGTTTCCTTACGGGGTAGGCAAGAGACTGTACACACATCTCAAAAAATAACTCCGTGCTTAATCCATCCTCACTTATCTCCTCCACACTTCCTTATCCTTGCATACTACCTTCACTTTAACAACATCCATACACCGAGTCATACACGATCGTTTACTCTTAAAACTTTAAATATTTCTACTTTTCACAGATTCGTTTACAACATTTAGCCACGTCTTACATGGGCTATCCCTTCTTTTTTATCCACACACTCTACCTTCATATATTCGTTTCATAACTTTATCCACAATCATCCTCTCAACATGTCCAAACCAACGTAACACGCTTCTTTCACATTGATCTGTTGGATTCCCTTTCCAACCTCACTTCTTCAGCCTCCCGTTCATTACCGACTGTCAGTACGAGCTACGGATATTATTTAGTTGTATCGAAACATTCCTGCTTTGTATATCTAAAAAGATTTATTAAATTGGCATATGCTTCATCCTTTACCATAGCAGTTACATTTGTTATTATGATCACAGAGGAGAATTATAATTTATTTGTAGATTATTTTAGTTTTTTGAAGCATGAGTGTTCCGTTTTTTGTTTTTTTTAAAACATCACGGTTAGACTATTTTTACTTTCATGAAAGTGGTACCCTTAAGACAAGAAAACTTGATAGATGAGTAGATGGGTAAGACATAAATATTATTAACACTGCCAATGATGTGTTTTTATGGTATAAAATACTCTCTGCAATATATTACGTAAAGTGATACGATTACAATACGGTTTTTAATTCAATGGCTTAATGTTTAGAAAATATTTAAAAACACCACTAGAGTAAATAATGAGACTTGTTCATTTATTTTAACTAAACAAAAATATTTTTGACGTAAATAGCCGGCTGACGCCTGAAGATACGTGTGATACTATAACTCATACAGCTATGAAGTGCAAATGGCTTATCCTTTAGTTCAAGGGGCTAAATCAATTTCTTTTTTAAGTTTCGACGCCAGGAGGTAGAAATAATACTAGACTTAATTCACCTTTGTGATGAATGGAGTATTGTTAAATGTATTGCTGAAGTATTAATGTAGTATTTTTTTATGTGATTATTAACTACCCACTCTCACAAGGAGGGGTTGGAGAGGGTAATTTGAGCCAGTGTGCCCATATTAGGGTGGAAAGAGAGTGGGAATATCACACTGATATGAATTATAAAATGGGAAAATATTGTACGTGCTTTTAATAATACACATTTATGATAGTATTAGATTAATACAGAAAATGTTATAAAAATAAATATTTGTGTTATAACTTCTCTTAAATATAAAAAATTATATACAAATTTACATATGGATAAAAAATAGCTCAAGCTAGGGATAGGGTATAATGAGGTGGACTGGATAGAACTAGCTCAAGCTTGGGATAGGGTATAATGAGGTGGACTGGATAGAACTAGCTCAAGATATATATAGGGCGTAATGAGGTGGACAGAGTAGAGCTAGCTCAAGATAGGGATAGGGTGTAATGAGTTGGACTGGATAGAACTAGCTCAAGCTAGGAATAGGGTATAATGAGGTGTACTAGATAGAACTAGCTCAAGCTAAGGATAGGGTATAATGAGGTGGACTGGATAGAACTAGCTCAAGCTAGGGATAGGGAGTAATGAGGTGGACTGGATAGAACTAGCTCAAGCTAGGGATAGGGAGTAATGAGGTGGACTGGATAGAACTAGCTCAAGCTAGGGATAGGGAGTAATGAGGTGGACTGGATAGAACTAGCTCAAGCTAGGGATAGGATGTAATGAGGTGGACTGGATAGAACTAGCTCAAGCTAGGGATAGGGTAAAATGAGTTGGACTGATCTTCTTGTTGAAAGCAGCCTAGTCCATTGCTCTTCAGGTCCACTTTGCTAGTCAGTAGCATCCTCTTCTTGTTGAAAGAAGTCTTGACTATTGTTATTTTTAACTTTATTTCCCGTGTCTGTCGCAATTAAACTTCCAAAAACATCTGAAATGTTCCAAAATTCCCTATCTGTAGATTCCCCACCTCCATATGCAGTGGTTCTTCTCTTTGGGATATCCTCCTTCCAATCCATAGACTCTCCCTGTCTCGGATAGCTCTTCTTCTCTTGCAGTCTCCACACAGCAGTACTCTGTACCATATCTGCGCAAGGTGTGAAGTGCCCCCCCCCCTCCCCAACCCATCTCGATGTCGTGGCAGCGTTCGTACGTCTCCACCACTAGACCCGACTTGACAGACTTTCTTCTCTAGACACGGCAATGAATAAGATCGATGACTCTTTGAAGAGATTCACAGCTCTTAACGTCTCCTTCTCCTCCCACACTTCATTCATCATCTCTCTTCGGACATCTTCGGGTTATTGTCATGTCTGCTTGACGTTTTATGTAAACATCAAAGAGTGCGGGCTTTGGGTGCGATGGAGGAGTGAGGGGAGGTGGAGTGCTCGCCATTTTCATGATCCAGGCTCAGAACAGCACTCCACTTAGCCGAGCAGTATCGACATTATCTTGTTTCGTTTTAAGGAAGATGAAGCGGTGATTTTTTTAAGACTTAAAAAAAGAAGATAATACAAATTTGTAAAAGTAAAAGTAGAGGGAGACAGATTTAATTTAAAAAAAAACAATCTTTTTATCTTTAGTAAAATAAGTAAAGCCAGTGAATTAGAACTAAGACATGCTTAGTTTGGTATTTTTAGCACCACGTATTAGCCGTTCGGGTTATACGCTTATGTACTAATGACGCTATTGGTTTGAGAGATTATAAAGGTTATATTAAGAGGAAGTGTACCCTCATTGGCGTGGAGGTATAATAGAAAACCATTTTTTTAAACGAGCATATATTCGAACCCCGAACTCCCTGGCATCAGTAGTCTAGTCTACTGCGAGAGTAGAACCTTAAACCATGCAGCCATTGAAGTGAGTAGTATTTTTGTTCATATGACAGAGAGGCCGGGCTTCTAATCCTATCCTAAATTATTTCCCACTCTCCTCTCGTACGAATTGGGATGAGTGTTCCCTTTCTATTCTACCTTCCTAATCACTACTAATTTAATATAGTTAAAAGTAGCTAGGGTGAATGTATATCAAGATGGAGTCTAGATATTAAGCAAGAAATTGAAACCTTACATAACAGGACGAATGATAACCTCGTGGTCTAGGGGCAAGGTGTTGGACTTCTGTGCCGGGGGTCCGGGATTCAATCCCCTCTCCCGGCACACATTTATCTGATTGCCAAACCCTTCCTTCACCTCTGACACGACATCTTGTGAATGTGGGGAATGCCAGGTCTCCACCGTGGTTCGGATCCCACGTTAAACTGTAGGTCCTCCATTTCATATCATAATCACCCTACCATTACACATTAGCGTAAGTGCGTATAACCCGAACGGATAGTAAGATGCGGTGATAATAATAATAATAATAAACAGTACGAACACAATCCGAGTTGCAAAATAACCTAACCTATGAGAGCAACACTTAGCAGTAACATCTGGTTAACAGAACAAACACATACAATAGCATTTAATTATTTGAGGAGCTCCCTGGGAATATACAAGGCCATCCAGACAGTATAGTCGGTTTCTCTTACCACTCGACCACTGGTACAGACGAGGAGTAGTCCAAAGTGTTCTAGGTGGCCGATAACCAACCCCCGCCCCCCTCTCAAGTAGTAGAATACAAACTTAAGATCTTGGTAGACATACCCTGATTCCACACCTTGTAAGAAATTTGTTCCTGGTTGCCTACCTATGCCAGAGCTAAGACCTTTTATATTCGATAAGAAAGTTGGTATCTCCGCGAAGTTTACTCGGAGAGGAAAACTTTAAATCCTTTAGAAGTTGTAGCCCCCACCCCCCTACCTTCACCTTCATTCCCTTCTTTAAGCTCGAGCTCGGCAAGTAGTCTACCTTCCTCAAAGCAGGGGAATCCAAGTGGTTCAATGTTCTAGAACTCGGCTAGGATTTCATCGTCTTTTCTCCAATATACAAGTGTATTTTTTTCTCTCTCTTTGTGTTAACTAAACTTTCACTTACTGAACATAAGCAAGTACAGCTCAATTTTCATAGGAAGAACCTTATCCGACAGTGAGAAAATGTACTAGATCTACTTTCATAAGAATAACCTTTTCTGACAGTGAGAAAAACTACTAGATCTACTTTCATAGGAATAACTTTATCTGACATCGAAAAAAGTTATTAGATCTACTTTCATAAGAAGAACCTTATCTGACATCGAAAAAAGTTATTAGATCTACTTTCATAAGAAGAACCTTATCTGATATCTATAACCGTTACTAGATCTACTTTAATGTATTCATACATCAAATCCTTTGATCTTTAGCTGTGACTTTTGATAGATATTACTAATAACTCTAAAATGACAATACTAATAATATAGTTAAATCATTAGTGAGCATAATTTTTTTCCTTAAGGACCTTCATATTAAAATTGGACTGTTACAACAGATTTACGCCTTTCCACAATATGAGGAATATTTTTTTGTAGACGATCTTATTGGATTTACATTTTTATTCATTAGTTGTTGTAGAAAATAGAAGCACTAACCAAATAATAGCATTTTTGTTCTTATGTAAGTTAACCGTAGAGGGTATGATATTAGCTATATAAACTTTTTTTCGTGTTTTGAATTTAATGACATTTGTTATCCTATAATCTCAGATTCCTTTAAGAATCCAAGATATTATAAGATTTAAATGACCTTGATAAATTAATCTAAAACTTATGTTAAAAATTGATTACACATATATCTGTTAATAAAAAATTGTACTGTTTCTTAACTCACGTTGAAATACCAAAATTCCGACACCACAATAAATTATGAGTAATGTTAAGTATTTTCTCTTTGAACACTAATCTCAGTATTTTATTTAAATATATTAATTCTATTGTTTGATTTTTATAATATTTTTAAATTTAGGTAATACGATTCAAAAAATGTCTTGATTATTATGTATCCTTATTATTACAAAATAACTAGTTATGCGTTATTTTCACGAGTTGTGTTTTATAATAAATATCAATATCTATAAGCCTTTCAGAATTATTTCAATTGACTTCGCTGGGCTACTATTATTATTATTATTATTATTATTATCTTATGTTTTTTAAATGCTTACGCTTTCATACTACTCTTGAATTATTTATTTTTGTAATCTATCATTGATAATAATTAACTCCTATATTTTGTAATTATTCATCAGTATGTATCATTATTTAGCAATTACCGTGGTTCGGATTCCACGTTAAACTGTAGGTCCTTCATTTCATCTCACAATCACCCTACGATCACACATTAGCGTAAGTGCGTATAACCCGAATGGGTAGTAATACGCGGTGCTAATAATAATTTAGCAATTACTGTTAATTTTATTTTGTTATAGTACGTATTTATATGATACTTGGGTACTTTTCATTTCTGGCCTGTTAGAGGTCTCACAATTGTTGGCCTGCACCATAATAAAGTAAAATGAAATTATTTAAGGTATTTGATGTGCAATTTATGAACCAAATAATTGTTTAAAGGGTATGTTTATTGTCGAAAGAGTGAACCCACTTTTTTTTTTATCAAGAATAGATTCAGTCTTGTCGAGATTAGAACTTGGGACCAACTAGCTCAATAGACAAATACGTTCAACTGAACTAAGGTGTCGAACTAGATTCTTTACTAATTTATTATCTTCACTCCGTGATAACCTCCCAATCGGAAGTGGCTAGATAGAAAACATATTCGTAAATCATACGATTCAGAATAACTTACATCCCTGAAAACGCTTTTATTTCGTAAATCTCCAGAGAGATATTTTCCCAAATACCTCGACATTTATACCAGATACATTCTTTTTGAGAGGGGGTGGGGGACAGAACATGAAACACAGACCCTCTATTTCGCCCAACATATATAACTCTCATTGTTAAATCTAAACATCCTTGCACTGGGGAATACATTTTGTCTCATAGAGCGTGCTTGTGTTGTATTGAGTTGAAATTCTAGACAGACACAACTGTAAAATATATTAAGACTCCAAACCAGGAGTTTTTGTAAGAATAAACGGGTAATATAGTGAGATTATAGGTATTAAGAACCTTATCTGACAACTATAAAAATTACTAGATTTACTTTCACAGGAAGAACCTTAGCTGACTGCTAGAACAGTTACTAGATCTACTTTCATAGGAAGAACCTTATCTGACAGCTAGAACAGTTACTAGATCTACTTTCATAGGAAGAACCTTATCTGACAGCTAGAACAGTTACTAGATCTACTTTCATAGGAAGAACCTTATCTGACATAAACTATATAAAACCTAATTTCACATAGTCATACGTCAAGTCATATGATCTGAAGCAGTCACTTTAGATATGAATTATCAATAACTATGAAATAAAAATATGATAAATCTAACCAATATTGACCACATAAAATATATGTTTGTTTTTTCTAAACAACCCTTCCTATGAAAATTGAACTAAAACCTCGTTTTATCATTTTTCATTTATAAAATGAGGGTTAATGGTATTTATTCTTTAATAATAATAATAATTTCATAAGAATATTTATAAAGTTTTATTACCATTTAAAACTCTGTTTATTAGTTAGAGTTTAATATTATATAATATATTATTTTTTAATATAATAGATATATTCATATAACTATAGCATATAGTAAAATATATTTAAAATCATTATTTATGTATGTACATTAACATATATTATTAGCCATTAAATACTATTCGTATTTATTAATATAGTGTGTATATAAATAAATGTATTGTGTATGTATATAAATATGCATTCCATTCATATTTGATACCAGACACCTTTTTGAAGACACAGCCACTGTGTTTGAGATGGTGGGAGGGGCAGGGGGAGGGTAGTAGTTTGGGGGCGAATCACGCCCCAGTTGGAACTTTCTCTTATGTAATGCGGAATGATCAGTAGAAAAAAGAAGCTAGAGGAATTCTTTCCACTACATTTTGTAAAGTAAGCTAGGTTGAGTTGAGTGAAATGGCCATGACAAGGCTCTGCAGCCACCTTTATCCCCACCCACACAGGAAGATTTTTTCCAGATATTACCCCCTCCCCTTCCCATCCAAGCACTCCCAGCTCTTTCTATTTCTCTTTCAACTGATCTTGCCAGCTTGTTTTCTTTTTCTTGGTGCCGATTTTTTTTTTTTTTTTTTTTATTTTT
>CABFVZ010002872.1:0-22169 GCA_902151445.1 Timema monikensis | reverse complement strand
CCCCCCCCCCCCTTATAAACTGATTAAAAGTTCCTTACTATTCATTCGGAAATGAGTTTAAACTCTTTGTGCTGTATTTTATTGTGTCATTTATTAAATACACAGTATAGGAATATAATATTAACCACATATCTTACTACTCATTCGGGTTATACGCTTATTAACTAACTAATTAAGCTAATGAGTTAGGGATGAGGAAGAAGTCGACTACCAATGTCGAGGGGGGATCGAGGTTTGAATCTCAGTCAGGTGTAATGAGGGTGGTTTTTTAATTCATCCTCCACGCAAATGGGAGTAAACTTCATACAAAAATAATTTTACTTATCGGTAAAACTATAAATGTATAATCCGAGTGGGTAGTAAGACGTGGTGCTAAAAAAAATACCACACTTACCTATTTGTTAGCATCCATACCTACTCAAAAGAGTTAGTTTAAAAAAAAAAGCCTTGACAGATAATATTGCAGTACAAGACAAATTTTAGACAACTTTCCTCACTCTGTTTTCGATAAACGAATTCACCCGCGTTTTAGCAGCTACCACCATCTAGTAGCTCTCTTGAAAACCACTTGTGCTGCTATCTAGCCGCAATGTTGAAAACCACATCTGTTCTGCTACCTAGCGACATTTTCCTTCACCAGTTCTTTTCTAACCCTTTCTATAATATATAATAAATATTGATATTTTGGTAAATTAACGTTTTAATAAAATATAATTGATATTTTAATTAGTTGCGTAGTATTGACTATTTAATGAATCACATAATTTTACCAAGAAAACTTTAATTTAAATCTTTATGAAAAAATATTCATCATAAATGAGAACATGTAAATGTTTAAAAAAATACCATTATGAATTCGTTTAGCATTAATACATTTAGTTAAGTGTTTAACGCTTTAGTGGTCAAATGGTCTAAGGTGTTCTTCTCATGTTAGACTGGCCCGATGAAGATGAGATCTAGATTCAAATCTTGGTCGGGTCTCCAGAGGGTGGTTTTTCCTAAATGGTTCCCCACTTTTCTTCCATACAAATGTGGGTACATTAACTCTAAAAGGCTTCCTTATTCATACCTTAAGAACTGGGGTTAATGGTTGTGTTTCAGGGGGTCTGATAACCGAAGACAAAATATTACAAATTGTAGATCAAAGCTTGTATCCAATCACAAAGTTTCCTGTTTCTTAAAGAGGCAGGTATTCGTCCCTCGGTGACATCAAAACAAAATATAAAAATAGATTGAATGTTAATGATAACATATGCGCTGTCCGGTTTTTTAAGACTGCTCCACAACTTCAACTTCACATTCAGGCAAAACAACACCACCCTTTCCATTGATATTTTACTTGTGAACTGTTACTAAAGCTCACGTTGAAGTTACACATTTTGAAGTTATTTCCCTTTTCTTCATGAAGTTACCATAAAAAGGAAAAATGAGAGACATAATTAATTGTAAACATCAATATTGGGTCAAAAAGTTTTTTGACACTTTTGTATCAAATATTTTGACTTCAGGATAAAACTTTTGAAAGTTTATTGGTAGATGCACATCTTCAGTTGACCGCATTGTTATTAAAGCACTCATTTGTGAATTTTGACCAACGAAAAAGGTCTATATTGGGTTAATAAGGGTTGACACTTGAATATTAAAGAGAAAAAATAAAAAGATTCTACTCCTGGTTTAATATTTTGAAGTTTTACTAGCGGTTGCACAGCTCGAGGTCATTGCATTGCGACCAGTAAAAAAGGTTGATATGTGATTTACAAGGGTAGACACTTTTGTATTAATGAGATAGATAGTAAGCAAAATTTTCTGAGTGTGTATTTACATCCATTTTTATGGGAGGGAGATCCATGGCTTCTCATCAGGGTCCATGACACAAAAAAAGATTAAGAACTTCTCCTTTATACCATTATAGTATGTATATAACAAGAATAAAACAAGTGAACATCTAACAATAACATTATTCTTTGACTTAATTAGCAGTTTGTGTTGAATTTTAAGAACCTAAATAACCATTAAACTCACCATTTAAGTGTATAGCTCAACAGCCAAAGAGATTTGATTCAGTGGTCAAACAACCCAAGGTGTCACTCTCGCAAGAAACTAGTTTAGACGGGGAGATTAGGATTCAAATCCAGTTCAGGTGTACCGAGGTTTTTTTTTTTACCTAAGATACTTGTCCACTCTCTCTCTCTCCACACAAATGTGGGAATATTTCCTCTAACTTGCACCTTCCAATATCCCTAACACTTTAGCATTATTAGTTTACATGCATACAGCTTGAAGAGATAGAGAGACACACGGATTTTAAAAAAAAATAGCCGGATAAGATCGCGTTAAAAAGTTGACTAGATGATCTACAGTAGCCCCCTGTCTTCTTTGGTGCTAACAGCTCACAACTGACTTCTGACAGTCAACATTTAGGTATATACCTAAATGTTGACTGTCAGAAGTAACAGCTGCTAAACACATGTTTTTGCAGATCATATGGTTCGGCGTAGGGACACATAATTTGGTCTAGTAACTTTTCAAAGCTGTCAGCTTGTCACTCAGCACCAAAGAAGTCCTGGAGCTACTGTATATAAGCTCTTTTACTTAGTACAGCAGTTCAAGGTATGAGAGACCGCAATACACTTGCTCATCAATGTTAGGTAGATTGAGGTTTGAGTCTTGGTAAAGAGTGTTGGTTCTTAAAATTGGCCATCTCATAATCTCTATAAGCTAATGCAGTATCATTTCCTCACTATCATCCTTCTCATCTATCCACAACAGAATGTCATTTAAGATCCCATGTTTAATACATAATATATAGAATATGTGAACAAATAACATGATTTTCTGATATTTTTATCAACTGAAATCCCTGATTTATCTAAATTTACAAGTCTTATGACAATTTGTTTGCATCCGTCATCTTTGTTTGCACTTAAACAGCTTGAGGAGACGATCAGTTAAAGTGAGGATGTACGTAGCGCGAGAAAATGTCCGTTTTTTGACAGTTTTTATAGCAAAACGTATATTTAGCCAAAATAAATAAAATGTTGCGTCTTGAAAAGCATAACAATTTAATTCTCTTCAAATGGTGATATCAATAGTTGCTAAACACCTGTCATGAGCATAACGGTATTAGATGACAAAAATTTTGTCATTAAATTCTAGGACATTCTTGGCAAATAGTCAACAACAGTTATCATAAACTAAGTAAAGAAAATTAAGTTCTTATGTTTCTACCGGAAAAATATTTGATTATACTCGCCTCAGTGGCGTAGTTAGCCGACACGCTAGTTGGGTGTTGAGCTAGACTGCCGAGAACAGGGAGAGTGCGGTCCGATTCTCAGTCGGGTGAACTGGGGGTTATCTAAATGAGTTTTCACTCTCCTCCCATGCAAATGCGGGTTCACTTCCTTTAAATTCAACATTACCCCCATTATCGTAATTTGTACTTAAGCGTATAACTTGAACAGGTAGTAAGATGCAGTGTTAAAAAACAAATTTGATTATGTAGGCCCAATAAAACTTTTTGCTATTAAAACTGCAAAAATACGAACTTCAACTTGTGTTTTCCCTCTAACTCCTTTTAAAGTGCTCAGATTTCTTCTCTCCTGCTGACAGAAAATGTCTTATGTCGAAAGCGGAGGAGGTTCATCTTCGTCAGAGTCAAACTCCGCCTCTGGGTCTTTGACCCAGTTTCCTTTAGTGTCCTTGATCCACCCTGACCTGCAAGAAAATATTATACGCCATGATTAAATACACATTACACTCCTCTCTTAGATAGAAGCTAAACTCGTTATGTTATAACAAGAGATGATAAAACATTTAATACACGAATATAATTGCACCAGTGGGCATACCAAGACAGAAATGGGAGGATAACATTAAAATAGAACTGAAAGAAATATGGTGTTTCTCTATCCTGAGCTAGTTCTACCCAGCCCACCTCATTACATCCTATCCCTATCTCGAGATAGTTCTATTCAGTCCACTTCATTACACCCTATCCCTGCCTTGAGCTAGTTCTACCCAGCCCACCTCATTACACCCTATCTCTAACTTGAGCAAGTTCTATCCAGTCCACCTCATTACACCCTATCTCTTTGAGGTCCATTCTAATGTTATCCTCCTATCTGTGCCCAGGACTTCCGAATTGTTTCCTCCCATCGGGTTTGCCAGTCAACACAATGAGCACAGTTCCAGATTATGCCCATGTCCGGACCATTGTGACCTATGAGACTTGACTACCATGACAATGTCTGATGATGAGTATAAGGTAGGTAAATCCATAATATCTAAACTCCTTCACTCATCCTCACTTTCATCCTTTATTTGGACCAAATATTTTCCTAAGCACTTTGTTGTGAATAATCTAGATTTAGTCATGTCATGTAAGGTATGAGACCATGTTACACAGCCATAAAGTTATGTAAATTGTATTACAGTACAAATTCTGACATTAGAGTTCCTAGATAATACACTCACTTACATCCTTAGCTGTATGTAGTGAGATGCTTCCTTCTGTGCGGCTATACTTGCAGATCGAGGAGCGCCAATGTCTTGAAATCTATCTGTAGTAGCTTCTGATGCCCTGATCAAAACACTTTCCGTTCTCACCTCTTGACCGTTTTTTAAGACGCTACTTTCCGTGCCAGCATCCTTGATATTCCGGTGCTCTAACTTTCCGCCGTAGTTCTCCCTGCACTTTGCCACGGTTTTCTCGAGGGACCTTTTTTTCCACAGACCCTTCAAGTATTTCCTCACTTGAGAGTTGGCCGAAGGTTTTGCGACAGTCGTCACTCCACTTAGTGAGACATCGAATTCTGAAAAAGAAGGCCAGATAAAAGGGTTTTGTGTGTGTATTGAAGCTAAAGAAAGCCTAGATATGTGTTCAGCATTTATTAATTTTACTCTTCATCTTACTACTTATTTTGGTTGTACACACGAAAATTAATTACTCTAATGTGTGTAAAGGATGAGGAAGGTTGAACAAGAAGAAGTGTAACCGTTTAGGGAATGTAAAACCAATCTCGGTACACTCAACCTAGGTTTGAACCCCGATCTTCCCATTATCGTTACAACCGGCGGTTTTATATAATTCTGGTTAATTGGGAGAATTTTGATTACGGTACCTGGCGTACAGGAAACGCCCAGGACTGGTTTCCTCCCGAGAACCGATGTTTTACGTCGGACACAGCTACTGTATGGTACACCGTGCGCCAACAGCTTGGTCTGCGCTGGCGGTATTGGGAGCGGTTCGACGCTCACGACACCGGTGCGGACAAAGTCTCTGTGGTCTTCCTTCAATTGTTTCAGCTCATGGGAGCGCTTGCAGGCGAGGTACTTGCCCAGTTCTGAAATTAAGTTCCATACGTTTATTTGTTAATAAAGTAAGTTGGAGTCAAGGTGAGAGCTATGGAACCTTTAAGTTACTTTATGTTTTTTAACCAATGCTTTTTTTTAGCACTATGACTTACTACTCATTCGTGCTATATGCTTATGTACTAATGACACTAATGGTTTTATAGATTAAAATGGTTATATTTAGAGGCAGTGTACACACATTTGCGTGGAAAGAAAGCAGAAAATCATTTTGTAAAAAGACCTTAAGTACAACCGATCGAGATTCGACTCTTGATCTCATAGTCATCGGTAGTCCAGTCCAACACGAGTAAAGCGTGTTAGACCACGAAACCACCGGAGCAGGTTGTTGCAAAGTTAAATTCTTCTTTGTGTGTTCAACAAAACCTGAGAAAACCCCTAGACCTGTGTTAAATAAAGCCAAAAGTGTTTGATGCTCACCGTATAAATGCTTCTTCCCTTTACGATGCATGGCCAGTGTAGAGAGGGTGTCAAATATTGGTCTGTGGTGGCAAACTAGACAGGTCAATCTGACAAATACAAATTAGATTAAAAACAATTTCTCGTACAGTAAAAAAAAAACTAACCAGTCGACAGACAACCTGCATTTATTTAGTGGGGGATGGGTGAGTGATGAAATAGAGATAGTGCACACACATTTATGTGGATGGAGGGTGTAAATACATTTAAGAAAATCTTCCCCTCAGTATATCCGGTTTTGAACCCAAACCTCTCACCTTCCTATAACCGAAAAATTAGATTAGACGGTCTTGCCATTTAGTCTGTGGTCTCACTGAAAAATAAACAAAAATCTGTCTTGAGTGAGTGAATGTCGATTTGAGAATATAGGAGTTCAATCTGGTCTAACGTAAATACTGGAATGGATCAACGATGAAATTAGTTTTGATCCAGTTAAGTGATGAGCCTTTGTACTGGAATAAAATGAAATGGTATTGCTAGTAGAATCTTATCAGACATGACTTCGCTGTACTAATGCTGCTGCAGTGCCATCCCTCAGACTAACTCTAGACTTCAGAATAGGTTGCTAAGGTAGCTGACTCGATTAACGAGAAAGTATAAATCACTTTCAGGCCAAACGACTTTGAATACAATAGTATGTGTATTTTTCTGGAACTACTGCTCAATTATGCCTAAGCTTGTACTCCCTTTCTCCTTCATCTACAACCCCCTTTTGTTATGTTAGTAATAAAGAAGGTAAAGAAGGTAAAGAAACCTACAAAATGTATATCAAAGAAAGGAGGAAAGCTGGCTATAATTCTCAAATATAGGATATTAAATCTAGATTCTTTTTCTATCCATCTTAATCTCATAGGTCTGCAAATATGATTAAAAGCTCATTGAAAATTAATTGAAAATTATATTTTAATACATTATTTTCTACTTCCTAATAAAACTCAAAATATGTATGGTTGTTAAGAAAAGAAGAGACCTGTCAGAATCTTTAGACTTTATTTGGGCATGAACCGTATTTTAAAATATATCGTATAATTAAATATTGCGTTAAGGCTGAATGTCTGCGTGGCAATTTCTCGCCTCTTGAGGCGGCTCCCTTAACTTTTTTTTTTTTAATTATAGTATTACAGAAGGAGTTTCAGGCCACTGATGGCTCACAGAGATAGTTACCTTCCGTTGCGAAGCAAAGTGGCTTCATCATCCGGAACGAAGTTGGAGAGCAAATCACTCACTCGGCGATGCTATAATACAGATTGTAAAATGTTCAAGCTTGTAATGTTAGACTATCTTTTTTTTTAATGAATTAGATCAATTTAGAACTCAGACAAGATAAGGACCTTCAAATTGTGAAGCATTTAAAATATCTTGAAGGAATGTTTTAAGACATTATATATTGTTCTGTTGTTCATATAAAAATTGAGTAAAAAGGTAGGACAAGAACTTAAGATATAAGTTTTAAAATTTTAAAATAATTCTCGAATAGGTGAAATTAGATCATTTTCTGCGATATTTTCCATCGCATTTATGAGATCAAAGAAAATGGTTAGAAATATTGATCCTTTCTTGAACTAAAAAAAGTCACTGTTGACATGATTGCAACAGAATGTTTCAAGATCATTGATAAAGATTGTTTTAGTGGTTACGAACGACCATCATCTGAGAAAATACTGGCAGTGGGAGGATATTTTACTTCAAATAGGAGGTTCCTTAGAGTCAAAAATATAAGTGCCTTAAATGTCCCTTTGGTTTGTATATTAAGATCTATTAGATCTAACTTATGACGAGAAATAAAATTAATTTTAAAATAACACCTAATGAAATGTGGTAGGCCTAGCCTTGATAAGAAACATGGAAAGAACGTAGGCTTAAAGAGAACGGATTCTTTAATGGTTTTCTAATATCATATTATGGAAAAATTAATATTTTTCACCATCCATACACACACAACCAAAAGCAAATTTCCAATGATAACAAAATTAATATATTGTAAATAATCTAAAACATTTTTAAAAACTTGTCTTGAGCAAAGAAAAATTTATATTTTGGAATGTAAGTATTAAAAATAATGTCCCCAACTGAATTCTAATTCAAAATAGTGATCATTTTTATCATTAACTATCCCAATCGGACAAAACCTAACCTTCAGGGTGTCAACATGATTTTTATAAAATTCTGGCATCCTGAAATATCTTATATTAAAACAGTATTTTAATTTTTTTAAACTTTCTAATATTATTTTATAGTAAGATGTATTAATTTTGCTATCATGGGATTTTTTTTTTGTGCTTTGTAGATAAACATTTTATTTATATGATATATAAAAAATTCAAGAATCCTACCTTCTTTGCGTAATATTCCATAAGTTTTTTATAATAATTATTTAAGTGATTTTAGGTTACGTTAGTAAACTGTTTATGGAAAACTTACCTTCAGATTTTGCAATAAATCTGTATCGTCCCCATCTCTTTTGAACGCCATAATTAGCTAACCACTAAAAATTGACTGGTAATTTTATACAAATCAAACCTAAAACCAAAGGAATTTAAAATTTAGGCTATCAACGCAGACTTAAAGTAAGTGCTAATAAAAATAAAAATTACTTTAATAAACAAACAAACAATGTTTATAAATAGTGCAGGCTGAAAAGCTCCACATCCACAATAAACTAACCGTTTTTATCCAACATTGGAAAAATTAATAAAACTAACAATATAATATAGTTCTAAATAGAATCATAGATAGCGCATGAGAGCAGATTTGGTTATAAAATACATCATAGAAATACGCCACAGAAAAAATAATGATTCAACCAAATAAATTATAACCAGATAGGCCTATTAGTCTATTAAAAAGTAAATGATTGATTAATATCTTTAATAAGCATAATTAATGTAAATGATCGTAATTGATACAATTGTTTTATTATTATTATTATTATTATTATTATTATTATTATTATTATTATTATTATTATTATTATTATTATTATTATTATTATTANTTACTACCCGTTCGGGTTATACGCACTTACGCTAATGTGTAATGGTAGGGTGATTGTGAGATGAAATGAAGGACCTACAGTTTAACGTGGAATCCGAACCACGTTGGTGGCCTGGCATTCCTCACATTCACAAGATGTCTTGTCAGAGGTGAAGGAAGGGTTTGGAAATCAGTTAAATCTGTGCCGGGACCAAGAATTGAACCCCGGCCGCCAGCATAGAAGTCTGACACCTTACCCCTAGACCACCAGGTCCTCCACAATTGTTTTAATCTGCAGTACGAAAATGTGATTCTTTCGGGCACTTTAAGAAAATACAATATTTAAACTCACATAAGACATGCATATAATTCTCTAAAGTCTCCAAGTTTAAGGTGAGACAGTTTCTTTATTTGAAATTGCCCCAATAAACTAACCATTTGTATCCAACATTGGCTTTGAACTTATATCAGGCATGCAACTAGTGTCTAAAATCGCCAAGTTTAAGATGCCACAGCTATGAGGCTAATTTATGAAAGTTCAAAGTCAAATATCTCAAAATTTCCTAAATATTGTTCCAATTTGTATGATAATTTGTACTAATTATATATTTTAAACACATTTATTAATTATTTCCTTATTTTTATTATGACTATATCTGGTTATTATTTCTACAGTTGTCACCCTACGCATATCCGGTTTTCCACCAGAATAAACGTTAATATGAAATACTTAATACTATTATTGATTCATTGTAAGCCGAGACCTAACGTAATCAAAGCCACGTGGAAGTTTATGCTCTGGTTTGCTACTGAACATACTCCAATGGTATCCCTTAGCTAAATAGCTCTTTTTATATTTTTTATTAAACTTGTTTAAAAATAACATTAGAAAATTATTATGAATAAAACTATCCCTTCACTTGATTTATAAACTATACTTTAAGCTTTGCAAACGCTATTCGAATACCAACAAACTCCTGACTCAGCTTTGAGGGACCCCATGTTACAGTCCTTAGCACATGTTAACGTCAAATCGGCAACGGTCAGTCGACAGCAGCATATCAGCAATGACGTAAAGCTCAATGCAACCCTGATATGTTTACTCAATGAAGGGGATTTCTCTGAAGGATTGGCTCAGCTAAATAGTGGGCTGGGCAATCTTACTATTTTATTGTTATTAAAGAATATAACTATTTGAAAACTTTCTTACCTAGTACTTGGAGTGTTCTGCTGTAACGCTGAATTCAGCTCTTCTATTTAGATGAAAATGTTGCTCTCTTCTTGTAGGTCGAATCCCTAACGCCTTAACAAGTGGATTATCTCAGTGTTCTACAGCCGGGAGGAACTGGTACAGAGTGGTTGGTAAGTACCTTCACGAAAACCAACCCGACTCGTAGAAAGGCTGTGACATACTTCCAATCTGTCAAGAGATCTTAAGGAGGCGTTTTAGCAGTTTACCAACTTTTAAGACTAGAACATTCGCTTCCACTGCACTCATGACCCCTTCGATGCTTTAAAAATATACCCACATTCTGTGTCACAGAACTACACTGTGGGGTAGTTTAACTTACCTCTGCAGCTAATAAACACCACCAGCTCAGTATTTTATTCCACACACACACATGTTTTTATCTTTTTTAAATATACTGGGGATTTAAATGTGATGTTCTTTTAGGTGGGACCAAAATTTTATTTTATAATTAGGTCCCTCAAAGCACTTTGGACTGATTTACTGTCTATGGTAGGTTTCAAATTACCAAAGAGTCTCCACTGATTGGTTCGTATAAGAATCCGAAAATAGATCCCTTCAATATCCTTGAAGACGGTCGACCATCACTTAAAGCTTGACGAATTTTGTTACGATTTCCTCTAGTAAATCTGACATCACAAATACGACGTAAATATCAAATGATTAAAAGATGTAAAAGATTAATTTGTGTTTGCAATTGTTTTGGTTTAGTTCCATTACGTCATTAATCTTAAAGTGTACGTAAGTGCTTTACCGGGCGTACTTTGTACCCATAATTATATATAGGCAGCAGAAATATAGTCATTGAACGTAGAGAGGCAAGGTAAGGGGAGGCCATGGAGAGCATGTTAGCGGTTACCTGAAGAAATAGGATTAGGAATGAAGTTATGCGTGAAAGAGTAGGGGTACAGGGATCACGCAATATAGTAGAATCAAAGGTTTGATGATATGAACACACAATTAGAATAGAAAATGAAAGAATCCCAAAAAGAATGATAAAGGTGGAGTATACAGGAAAAAGACCACCAAGGAAAGCCAAGAAAGAGATGGTAGGAGCAGATAACAGCAAGAATGCGAATGAAAGGCGAATAATGGGAGCTCAAAAAAGTAGAAAGAATTGTGGAAAGGCTGAGGAATATGGCTACATTTAATTAAGGCGCGTATCGAATTATTCAAAGTTTCTATATACATCTTAATGAAGGTAATGTTTCAAGATTGACTCTAAAATGAACACCACGACAGCCAATATCAGACCAAAACTGAGCAAATAAAAGGCCCCCTCAAACGAATCAAACCTCAGAGGTTCTGGCTCGTCAGTCGTTTGCGATAGCGGGAACAGATTATACTTTCTCGCGAGACACTTTCCCCAGTAGTCTATCAGTCCGGTTTCAATCATCTGATAAATCTTCTCGTCGAAGAACGGCTTATACGGAGAATCCTTCTGCAGACCAATGGCGATGGGCAAGGCTATAAGGGGTTGCTGCATCATCCTGACACTGGATAGAACAGTTTCAGACATAGAGTTCTCTTCGATTAAGATTCCGCTTAGCACTTGCGAGAAGATGGCGTAGTCCCCACGTGAAACGCGGTCTTCCCTCTGTCCTTTATCAGTTTCTAGTCTGAATCTGTCGGCAAACTCGAGGATGTACTTGTCTTCCGTGTATCGTAGCTTTGCGTCGTGTCCAAAGGTGTCCTCGCCCCAGTAGAGACCCTTGGTTACGAGATCCTCCACGCTGTCTATCGGGGACGAGTAAGGTGGAGAAGAGAGAAGAGAGGTGTACTGTGTGGAATAGGACGTCATGGCTAACAAACTGAGCAAAGCCCAAGACAAGAACAGTATGCGCAAACAATTTGGTAAAGAAGTCGCAGAAGAAGGACTGTTACCCACAGAAATCGCTATAATGTCAAAAATCATGATGACTATATTTTCATGTGAATTTTTCCCCGGGGATATTTTTGAGAACAACCAAAGTACGATGGTGAAGAATATCAGCGAGAACAAGAAGTTTCTCCATGAATCTCCGCTCCATGCCAGGCAAATGAGCATTCCTGCCGGCAGTTTCTTCGGGCGTGGGACAAGGAAAGTGAGCAGAAGTCTTTCCCAAGGTATGGTCATGTCTATCACTGTCATCCGACCGTAGGTCATCCATAAAGAGCATAGAGCTACGTCAGATTTCCTTTTACGAATATCTAGATAAAGCTTCTTGTATCCTGAAATACTGGTCTTGTTGCTTGGTAGATCCGTCAGAGGCCTCCATATTATTTTCCAGCCACTCAGAATAGCGCGTATCATCCTCACTTCTATCCCATCATACTCTATTTCTGTACGCTTTTCTTCAGAGTGAAGATATATTACAAATGGAGGACACTCAAATAAGGAAATGTTGATCTCACGGTGGTCCTTCAACAAGTCGCTTTTCAGATATTTCCACTGCCTAATCTTCAAACTGATATTTCTTAGACCATGTTCATGCAAATGGCCCCTCCCTAGATTCAGTATGTCATACCTCGACTCTTTTACACTCTCCACAGCCAACAACAATTTCATTAAGCTCGGCAATTTTAAATTATAAGGTTCTATCCTATCGACGGCTCCTAGATAAAATATCAATACTTTACTAAAAGGAGTAATGTCACCGCTTTTATTTCTTCCACCAGAAATAATATTAGACAGCTGTTTAGAACTTTCGCAGACGGTGATTAGATTCTTGCAAGATATTTGGTGCTTTATTCCAAAAGTAGATGTGTCATTGAAAATTATCAACCCTTGTAAGAGTTGAAAATTCAGCGCAGCTAATAATCCTGCTTCTGCATGCCTACTAATTGTGAGGAACTTCAAGCATGGGTATTCTTGTGAAAATACATATTTAATCGCCTCACCTACCAATGATGAATCAAATGACGCTGGCACTACACGTTGAAATGTGAGAACAGAAATATGTGTTAAATTAACATACAATCAAATCTAATCACGCCATTTTCTTGCAGGATAGACAAGAAATCGTACATATAGCTCAAAAACCACAAATACGTACTTAATCCATCCTCACTAACTTTCTTTGCATTTATTTTTAATTGCATAATCCCTTCACTTCAACAACATCCAAGCACCGAGTAATGATTGAGTTTTTAAAATAAAATAGTAATGTCCCTGTTTATCAGACATTCATCTACAACATTTAGCCTCGGCTTACATGGCCTACCCCGTTCTTTTGATCCACACACACTATCTTCATATATTTTATTCACCACTCAATCTACACTCACACTCTCAACATAGCCAAACCAACGTAAGACGCTTTTTTTTCACTTTGCTAATGGATTCCCTTTCAAACAGCACTCCTCCAACACCCATTCATTACTGACTTTCTTCTTTGAAGTTTTTACACATATATTTATATACTTCATTACAACCTCATTCACCTTGACCTTGTGTTGGTGTTAGCACACTTCTATATACTGTCATCTTTGTTTGTTTGGATATTACTTCATTCTTTGCAATAGTACACATACATCCAACTACTCTACGAGATGCATTCATCCGTTGGAACAGAATTAAAGAGGCTGTAGTTGAGTGTGCGTATATGGGTGATGGGAAACTTAAAAAGAGATGCATGATGGAATGAACAGGTGAAAGAAGCTGTAGGAGAAGAGAACAAAGCATACAAATTAATTAATAATATGAAGAGTGAGACAGAACGTAAGAGGACGTGGGATGTATAAAAATATTAATGCAAAGAATGTAGTAAAAAGATGTAATGCAAAGAATGTAGTATATAAGAGCTAGGAGCAAATAACCTTAATAGGAGAAAGAATGCGAAATGATTTTGAAGGAAATAAGAAGCTGTTCTGGAATTGGGTAAAGAGAATGAAACAAGGCGTGCAAGGAAAGAGCAATGGCACTCACAATGGACGTGATGAGTTGATCCGGGATTAAAACAGTATGAGAGAGCGATGGAGGAAGTATTTTGGGCAATCGAATGACGAAAACCTAGAGAAAGTATCAGAAAATAAGGAAAATGTTATTCTGAGTGAAATAATTAATTAGGCGAATGTGTTAAAAGCTACGAAAGTGTTAAAAGAATGGCAATGCTACGGATGTAGATGGGAACACAAGTGAAAGGCTTAAGTTTAGGGACATGGTACTACTTGCCAGATTGTGTGGTTTGTTCCATGTGTGTACAGGGATTCCGAATGTTCCTAATGACTGGAAGAATGCTTTCACTGTTCTTTTGTACAAAAGCTATGGCAGTAAGAGTGAATGTAAGTATTATAGGGCACTTAATTTGTTAGGTATTCCAGACAAAGTTTTTGGGAGAGTCTTAATTGAGAGGTCGGGTGTAAATACTGTGGACAAGATTTGAGGTATGCAATGTTGTTTAATGCCAGGTAATGTTGCATGGATCAGATATTTGCATTGCAACACATGATTGAGAAGCTTATAGCAGCAAGAAATAGTGGATTTTTCATTTGTTGATCTAGAGAAAGCTTACGATCGTGTGAATAGGCGTTTGTTCTGGATTGTTTTGTGAAAGTATGTTGTGGATGCATGGTTAATAAATGTAATTATGGCAGTATTTGTTGGAAGTTAATCATGCGTTAGGGTGGCTGGAGAATTGAACGAATGGTTTGACATTGACATTGAAACGGAAGTTAGAAAAGGTTGTGTCAATAAAACCAATTATTATACATATATTCATGCTTTCTAACTACATATATGCATAGTACACATATTTAGTGAAATAAATATATTTAAATGTTAAGACTAGCACCAGTCAAAGAATTTCGGAGGTTGATTGAAATATTTACTAGGTGATCAAAACATTTGTGAGACTTTAAATTAGATCTTTTCTTTTCGCGTACATGTTTATTAAACTTATATTGTCTATGATTTGCACGTTTTCAAAAAAGTAAGTTAAAAATGCAGGTAATATATACTTATTATGTCGGTGTGTGGATGTTTTTGAAGCGAAGGGAGTATGCAAGGATAGGGAAGTGTGGAGAAAGCTAGTGAGGATGGATAAGTACGAAGTTGTGGTTTCTTGAGCTCTATGCACAGTTTCTTGCCTACCTTGTGAGGTAGCGGCGTGGTTATGTATGTATGTGTGTATGTATGTATGTGTGTGTATGTATGTATGTATGTATGTATGTGTGTATGTATGTGTGTATGTATGTATTTGTGTATTTGTGTATGTATGTATGCCACAATGAATAAATAAATGACGCTCACATATTAAACTGCTTCCACTGGACAAATCGTTTAAAGAAACCATCTTTTAAAACCTTATTCCTCTACACAAGTCGTGAAGACAAAATCAACAATGTCACGACTAATAATAGTATAGTCCAAAACTTGGTTCCGTTAGTTTAAAATAAACTTTCAAATCTGAGGTAAAGTTTCAATCAAATACCTAGTTTTATATAAACAACTGTTTATTTAATCGATCTTCTAAAATCTCACATAAAAAACCCATTAAATCGGATCATTTATTCATCAAATTGTATAATTGTTTCAAAATGTAATTTTGAAGTGTCCTCAAATTTGGTTTGAGTACAAAATAATCCAAAATTTGTTTATTCATGACTATTCGTTGTTAGAATTAATTGTCCGTGCGGTGAACAATATTAAACCACAAAAGCACAATTCAAAGAACCACGCAAAGTGTTTGTATTATTTTACCGTGAAGTAAAACAAATACGACAACTTTGAAGAACATTTTCAGCTAAGCACACTTTCAATATTATAACTTCCATGTTCGATATGAATCATAATCGATATTGGCATGTTTACAATCAGTCCTACCTCCTTATCGTAAACGCAGCCGTAACATAGTCAAATATTGAAACTCTTTTTGAAATATAAGGTCAAAGTATTGATTATTCTTCCTCAATTATAATTCCCAGTGTTTATTTCACGTCCTCGGACATTTCATTTCGAACAATCCCTTTTGAAAAAAAAGAAAGAAAAAAAATGCAATTCCCCTTATGACTGCGCTTACGACAACGGATGAGACATCAACGTAGGTTAGAATTGCATCAGTTGTATATCCTCAGTATAGTATTATTATTATTATTATTATTATTGTATTTCTAATGTAACGAGGAATATTACCTTATTGTTGATACATTGATCTTATGGCGTGTTTATCTTCAAGCAAACATTATTTTGAAGCACGTGCAAATTAAACGTTAAACCAAAGTATGCAAGATATATTGGACGAATTATAACGACAGACAACCAACAAAAGTCATTAAGAGTGTTAAATTGTTTTTATATATAACATTCCGTACATTGGTGTATGGAATTGATCAATTAAAATGCACATTGTAGTGAACAATAATCTGTTAGTAATCTTTGCACGCGTTTAAATGTAATCTATAAACATAGCTAATAATTTAAACTTCTATCGCACATTTAACTATCTTAAATGTATTGATAGTTAAATATTTTAAAATGTTTAAAGTTTTTAAGATCAACAGGATGTATTTAGCCGTTATTCTTAGTACTAAAATTTGTAATACATAATGGATTGCTAAAATAGCTGCTACCTAACTCTAGAATGAACACGACTCCAGACAGAATCAAACCTAGACAAACCAAATGAAAAGCCCCTTCTAACGATTCAGTGCTCAGAGGTTCTGGTTCATCTTGGTCTACCAAGATCCGGAACATGTCCTTCATGTAGTACAGTCTGTACCTCCTCACAACATCTTCGCGCCAGTGGTTTATCAGTCCGGCCTCAGCCATCCAAGAGATCTTCTCGTCGAACAATCTCTTATACCGCGAGTTCTTCCGCAGCCCGATTGAGATGTGCAACGTCATAAGAGGCTCCTTCATAACCATCATCTTCCTCCGGACGGTCACCGACAGCAAGTTAGACTCGACCAGGAGGTCTTCCATCACCTGCGAGAAGAGGGCATAATCCCCGCGAGCGACGCGTTCCTCCCTCTGACCCTCGCCGGTTTCTAGACGGAATCTGCTCACGAACTCCACTATATATTTGTCGTCCGTGTAGTGGAGCATCCCTTTGACGCCATCTATGACGTCACCCCAGTAGAGACCCTCATTGACAAGCTCTCTGACGTTGTCTACCGACGACGAGTATGGGGGGGAGGCCAAGAGAGAGGTGTACTCTGTTGAGTAGGACGTCGTGGCGAGCAGACTAAAGAAAGACCATGACAAGAACAAGACTCCCAAAGAATTCGGCAAAGGATTCGCTGAAGGACTGTTAGTCACGGAAATGGCAACGACGTTGAAGAACCCGTTTATCAGTTTCAGTTGCACCGTTTCTCCAGGTGATGTCTTAGAAAACATCCAAAGTACCAAAACAAAGGATATCACAGATATGAGGAAGTTCCTCCACGACTTTCCGTCCCATGCCAGGTAGAGGATCATCCTCGAGGGCAACCTCTTCGGGCGCGGGACTAGGAAAGTCAAAGAGACTCTTTCCCAAGGGATGGTCATGTCGATCTTAGCCAGTCGACCGTTAGTGAGCCACATTGAACATAGGCCTACGTCAGCATGTCCTCTCTGAAGCTCCAAGCTCACCTCGGTGTGATTTGAGATCTTGGATAAGACGTCAGGGAGAGGTTTCCAGTTCACTATCCGCTCACCTAAAATTGCCCTGATCATCCTCACCTCAATCCCGTCGTATCTCACTCCTGATCGATTATTGTCAAGTTGGTGGTAGGTGACGAACGGGGGACACTCATATAATGAGATGTTGACGCTTTCCGAAAGTTTGGGATTCGTTGTCTCGAAACTGCGTTCTCTTTCCCATTTTCCATACACGCTTCCATTTCCCACGTTTAGGATCTGGTACTTTGAGTCCTTAGGGCTGTCCCTAGCCAAAAATAATGCAATTACACTTGAGAATGTAAAATTACTATAATTAATCAAACCGATATCCCCGTAGTAAAATATCAACATTCTTTCAGATGGTGTAACGTAAAATGTATCCACGCTACGCCAAGAATTGATCCAGGACAATTGCTCGCAATTTTCACATACTACGATAAGGTTTTTACAAAATATTTGGTGTTCCTTATCAAAACTTGGAGCTTTATTGGAGACCACCAATCCATGTAAAATTTGAAAGCTTATCCCGGATAATACTGTATCTTCTAAGTCACTGCCCAGTGTCAGAAACTGTATGCATGAGTGGTCTGACGTGAATTCCCTTTTAACAACATCACTTACCAGTGATACGTCAAATGATTCTGTCGGGACATATTTCAAAATAGAACAAGAACTGCGTGTTGTCAGTATAAATAAGAAACTAAACCTCATTCTAATGCTAATAAACTTCATAGTAAAGATATTCACGAAATTAAGTAATGTATAAATTTGAAATACAATCCAAGTTCACCTAAGACTCGCATATTAAATTGTTATGGAACCCCACAATGCTCTGCATTATAAACACATTATTTGTATCAACAATTTCTAAAGTTCAACCTAGGCAGTATCAATCAAAACCATTAGTTTCAAAGGATTCACTTTTTCTTAATAAAATTTGAATTAAATCTCACTTCCAGCCGAAAACGTTTGTTTGTTGTGATAGTTGCTTAGTTAATGCCTTGCTGTGCAGTCAATTTTTGTTTCGTATTTTTTGAATTTAATTAATTATAAAAAAAAATTCCTGACTAATGATCGTATAATTGCCTTAGTTGACTAATAGATGCATACAAAATGTATATTATAAATTACTGCACTTCAACGTAATTTCCCATGGCATGGAAGCTATTACTTGGAATAATAACCCACATCGATACATTTTAATGTAATAAAACAATAAACTTTTAAAGATAATCAAAAAGGTTGGATTTTTTTTAACGAAGGAAAAAAACTCATTATTTTGAAAGCATTTCTTCTCTCATATTGACACATGCATTACCATTTATTGACAATTTTACAGTTATCTTTATAACATCTTAAAAATTACATTACTACGAGTAGGACAACAACATTAAGGATTAAACATTAATAATATTTTAATGAAATTTCAAATAAGAATATATAATTATAAATATCTTTGTTTGGTTCAGCGTGGTTAAAATACATCAAAACCAATTTGGATTAATATATTCTATCTAAAAAAAATCTCATTCGTTTAGGAATAAAATGTAATATTCTATACAAAGAAAGAAAGAAAGAAAGTCTTAATGTGAAAATGTAGGGGAGGCGAGAAAAGACCAGTGTGTTTTTTAGAGTTTTTATAGCAAAACACTTTTTTTAACCAAAATAAATTAAAAAAATATTTTTCAAGTAGTAACGCTTAGCTTATACTTTTCTTCACGTGGTGATATCAACAATTGTAGAACAACTGTCATAAGCATTGTGGCATTAGATGAGAAACTTTTTAAATGAAGATAAAAAGTAGCCATTAAATTCCAGAACATCATCAACATATATTCAACAACTGTTGATATCACCACGTGAAGAAAATTAAACTAAAAGTCGCTACTGAAACAATATTGTATTTATTTTGGACAAAGAAATGTTTCGATATAAAAATGGCAAAATCACTGTTCTTTTCTCGCGTGACCTTCAACCTCATCTTAACTACTCAAGCCAAGTATGTGCATATGAGTAAATGCTCAAAAATAAGTTTTTATAAATACTAGGGAACAAAATTGGTGAGATAGCATCACTCCAATCGATCCTTCTGGGATTCGAACCTTCCTAGTCCATTGGTTCTAACTCGACTTCTCTGATAGCGAGAATATTAACAACCACATATTATGGTACGTCTGTCAGGAACAATTATGTACGGTTAAGTAAGTATTATAATTTATATTGACATAGGGCTGTTTATAAAAAAAAAAAGCAGCTTTAAAACAGTTTAAAATTATTTTAAGAAAAAATCCTACATTTATCTCTCTCGAAATTATGTTTTTTCACTTTAATAAAGGGTGTATGACAACTTTAAAACATGTTTGCAAAGTGGATTAAACTGAAATGATTTTTTTACAAACTTTTACACTACCGTAAAAAAGCCTAAATTAACGTGAACCGACTGTACATATTGACAAGTTACTAACCTAGGTCAACAAGCCACGTATTACTACCCGGTGGAGCTATTCACACTTGATTACAGTTATAAGGTAGTGATTGGGGAGATATAAAATAGAATGTACACGAATTTGCGTGAAGGAAGAGCCACATTAAGTACACTTGTCTGGGATTTGAACCCCGACCATTCAATCACCAGCTAACCAGACCAGATTAGCTTAACATCTTAGCCCACGTGTCCATCGATACAGATCCTTATGTTTTTTGACTGGAGTTTTATCAAAATAAAAGTTTCTTATTTCTCAAATGATGTAAAATAAGAGTGTATGTAAGATTGTTTTCACACAAGGTCTAAAACTGATGTTGACCTATTTGTATTATTTTTATTTCCATCATCAGAGGAATCCTCTTGGTAACAGTACTTACTCAAAGTGACATGTGTCAGGATTATTTGATGAATATTGAATTGTATACGCCTCCTTGTTTGGAATACCTGCTCTTGTTTTGTTTGTTTGAAAGCTGCTCCACTTTGTAATTTATTCTTGCGTACAAACTTCCCATTATTCGATTAACAAACACTTAGATAAATAAATATAAAAATATATTGATTGTGACCAACAAAGTTGTAGGAGATATTACATTATTAATGTTTTTTCATAGCTATTGGTAAAAGTATACTAAAATTTAAGGTTTCTGATAACATAGCTTGACGTATGAATACGTAGAGGTAGATAAAAAAACTTTGTCTAGCTGTGGTCTAATATATTATGCACATTAGTAGGAAAATTGAGGTTCATAAATCACAATAAATGTTAACAGTTTGTTTTACTAAATTGTAAACAAACAATGAAGTAATTGTTTTCTCTAGGACTAGTCTGGCCTGATAATATTCCTAATAAATGAGTGCAGTTAAGCTTCCTTGTAATAATTATTGATTACAAGTATTATTTTAATTGCCAATTCATACAAATTAGTGATGTTCCAACTGGCTCCGTGTTGTAGTGGCCGGTGTACCTGGCTACGAGCCTAAGGATCCTGTATTCGACTCCCGACATAGCCGAAAATGTATAATTGGTGAAATATGGGCTTTCCCCTTTACAATGATGAATTAACGCCCTGGGGGAGGGGGGGAGGCGTGATGATGTGTTTGTTCTAAATTTAAGATACTGTATACGTCGTGTGTTGATACGTGCAAAGCAAACTGTATCGGATACATCTTTAGGAGGAACTGTCTTCTGCACGGCGTTATAGAAGGAAAGTTTGAGAGAAATAGGAACTTAGGAAGGGGGAAGATTCAATAAAGGATGGCTTTAAGGAAAGAAGAAGATTCTGGGAGCTGAAGGAGACAGAGGACAGGGTGCATTGGCAAGCTAGGTTCACTGACAAAAGGAATAGAACTGTCGTAAGACAGAACACCTAATATAATAGTGTTTATATAATGAGACGGTTCAGAGCGTTCATGATGAATACCACAAAAACAATGAAAGCTATGGGTAAAATCCTCAAGGACACGCGAAGACTAACAACATAAAGGAAGACGAAGACTGCTCATGACTCAATTGGACTTGAGCTGGCTGTCTGTAGCCATCTTGTTGTTGTGACAATGTCTAAGAGAGGTACCGCGTCTTCTGAGGCTCGGTTCCAAACAATACCTCATGTTCTTGTCGCAGCAAAGTCTAATCGTCAGGTAATAGAAGATCTCTAATAGACTCAGCATGCTGATGCCCATGAAGAGACCCAGAAGACCGCCGCAGTTGGCTGAGGAACAAATACAGGGGTTTATTGGACTGAACCGCACCTCATTCCCTGTTTCAGAGGATTCAGGAAGGTTGTGACAATAGTCATTTGACCTCCCACAGCGTAAAGACACAGATTTATGACAACAAGGATGGCACTCTTTGAATTATCAATAAAGTATTTATATTGTCATAAAATAGCTTTATCTGACAGCTAGAACAGTTACTAGATCTACTTTCATAGGAAGAACCTTATCTGACAGCTAGAACTGTAACACTGCCCTTAGTCTTCCCAGAAGATTAAGGCTGGCGCACAACATACAATTAACAATAAAACAACAATAACTTGCAGAGGAGCCGAAAGGAT